>CALSCE010009132.1:2901457-2930184 GCA_943593645.1 Bovichtus variegatus
AAAAAAAAAAAAAAAAAAAGAAAAGAGAAAGAAAAGTTTGTTTCGATGTTTTTGTGTCTCTTTGAGCTTTCAAACCTCTCACTTATAAAGACTGATTTTCTGACTCAGTCTTGAGTCAACACTGAAGGGTCTTTTTTTGTTAAATTAAAAAAAATGGCTAAAAACAACATCAGTCCATGCAAAAGTCAGATGCAACCTCTGTCTTTTTTATGTACAGTTTATTTCAAAAAACAAAAAAAGAAAAGGTGTGACACCTTCCTCCTCTCTTATAATGATGTGATATCAGTCTGGTTATCCTTCTGGATGCTTTGCAGATGGCTGGAGGCTGGTGCAGATCTGCCCTTGGTGTTGGGTAGTTTGTGATCTTTCTTCCATTTCATCCGTCTGTTTTGAAACCATATTTTGATTTGCCTTTCGGAGAGACAAAGCGTGTGGGCTATCTCAATCCGTCGCCGCCTGGTCAGATACCTGTTAAAATGAAACTCCTTTTCAAGCTCCAAAACCTGCTGCCGGGTGTAAGCTGTTCTAGACCGTTTGGGCTCAGGTCCTGTGTAATCCGGGTTCACTAGGAGAAAGAAAACAAACAGGGAAAAAAAGTCACCAAAATGTGGCCAATGCAGCATGCAAGAAAAAAAAAAAGAAAAACAATACAACAAGAGGAGTCTCTCTGTACCCGAGGCGCTCAAACTTTAAGAACATTCACAGGGAACCGAGAGCAGGAAATAATGAGTGATTTCTAACTGAATTTAAGCAGATTTGCGGCCGATTTTAGCAGCATTACAGCCGGTCAATATGTGTTTTCAGTAGCTTCCAGGCGCTCACCTAGCGGCCTATTTCCTGAGCTATAAAAATTTATGACTTGTGTAATTGGCGAGGCCTTTCAAAGACTCCCATAAATATTACGCTGAATGATTTCTAAAGTACAGGTCTCAGTTGGTCCATAAGAGGAGAAGAAGAAGTGGAGATCTTACCAGTAGTTACGTGGACTTTCTTCATCCAGGGGTAAACTACTGCAGGCTGCTTGGACTGTATCCCATTTTGGCTCTTTGTGTTTTGCTGCTGTCCACAAGTCCGGGGTCCTGGCACTGGGACCGGGGGCCCCTGCTCAGTCTGTGCGCTAAAATTGCTCGAGCGGCTGGATCTCTCGTGCACATGACCCCGTGGCTGCACAGTGGAGTCCTGCCCAGTGTTGCAGTTGAAGGGCTCCTCCGTATAGTTTGACCGTGGGTAGATCCCTGGATGCTGAAAGTCTGTGTCCTGCGATGGAGTGTAGAAGTCGGAGCCCTGCTCAGGTATATAGTTATTTTGTGAATATTCCTCGCAGGGAGGAAATTTGGGATCCACATACTTAGAGTTCACCATATACGAACTCATGGCCATTAATTTCTGAAGGTAGAAAATACTAATTTTTCTCGAGTTGTCTTTTTTTCCTCCCTCCATAAAGCCCTCCTACTTGGTGTCAACTGAATAAAGTTAGCGAACCATGTGACCAGATCGGCCAATGGAGGTGATGCAGGTCCACGAACGGGTAAACATACAACTAAAAGCAATTGTATCTAACTTAAGATACACCAAAAATATTGCACTGAAATATATGCGTGCACATTTGGATAATAAAAATACATGTTTTAAAAATAAGAAAAACACATAATTCCAACCTTATATCAATATTTTACTTTTAAACTATTTATTATAAATTATACAGAAATAGTATTCGGTGGCTGTGCGTAAGGGTTGTTTTATTTAAGCAGATATAAAAATATATCAGTTTCTAAGGTCTAACTTGAAGGCATGGTGAGATACAAAAGATACAAAAAGCCCCTCGGCATAAAAGCAGCGAATAATGACTGAGGACAATTGATGGACACTGTCTTTGTCAAGAAGGGGTCATCCAAAAGTTACACGAATCTCATCACTTCATCTGCTCCCATCCCTTTGAAAAAAAAAAAACTGTCTCATGAGCCTATTGGCCATCAGCAGCAGCCTCTGGGAATCAATAATATGGAGACACAAGCGACCCACAGGAGGAAGAAGCTGCAGCTGGAGAGAGCTGTGGCTTTCTTTAAGTAAGTCCATTTGGTGTTTCACTCCAACACACCGAGATAATACATAATTACTAATTATTTTTTTGTTTCCACGTGAAACATTTTGCGTCAGGTTTCCTTTAAGCCTATAGCGTTTCAGCATGCCCCGAGAGCCTCCTGTGAAGTGTGTGTGGTGTTGTCAGATTTACTCGTTCATTCCCTGGATCAGCTGACAGCAGATCGGGCAGCAAACGCCTCATAACAAGATGGCAACAAGTCCCCGAATCGAAGTTTTTTCATCGACCATATACTCCCCTAGAATCGAATCTGTGATTGTGGTTTTATCACACAAATTCGGTTCTACAGGGTATATATAGACGACGGCAAGCCAGTCACACGGCACACTTTTGGCAGCCACAACCACAGCACTTTAGGACTAAAGCCAAACACAGTTTACAAAGTGGCCCACAAAAACAACGTTAAATAAGAGGCATGTATGGGGTAAAAAGAAAACACTCTATAGAAGTCCTATTAGTGGTTTTAACTATATTAGAGTGTCTTATTCTACTCAGTCTCAACTTTGAACTAGTTTATTCTCTCATGGAAGCAGCCTTTCCTCTCGTTTTGATCATTTCCTTTAAATGTATTTCACAAGTTAAAGCATCTCTTTCATTTGAAGTCAAAATGCAAGTCAAGCTTCTAAATAAAAAATGTAAAAAATGGAAGTGCAGGCCTACAGGCCACGTCTGCCCAGGCATGTCCCTGTCAATGTAGGCAGCTAAGGACAAGTAAAAGACACTGAACGAACAGAATCAGGCAGTGTCTCAGGTCAAACCAGGTTCCTGAGCAGTGGGTCCTCTTCCCTCCATCACAGTCCAAGTTCATCATTCAGAAGGAAAAAAAAAACACCTTCTTTAAATAATATAAATGACTTCACTCTTGCAAGCTGTCACCTCGTAGTCAAAGATAAGCTTTGGTGAAAGAGCGCACTGACGCTGTGCAGCCAGCAGCAGATCACCGTTAAATGCTTGCTGGTTAATCGAGGGCAGCTTATCAACAACTGCCCCCAAAAGATGAGGCGAGAGGCCACGGAGGTCAAACAAAATCATTTACAAACTTATCAAAAAGTTCAATTATTGTCAGCCCTGGTGACAGCTCAAAGGGGGCAAAAGTTTATAAATTCCCCTTCAGCCATTAACTAAACCATCTTATTACAAGTCCTTCTGAGACATCCTGCCAGAGGAATTCAAGCTGAGAGTCACGTTATTTATTTTCCAAAATGACCAGAATTAGCTAAATGTATTTTTTTTTCCAAGCACATAAAATCAATATTATAACAATAGGCTAGAATTTCATCCCCACAATGCAACATTCTCATGGCACCTCCATGACGCTTTGAGAGTCAGATTTAAACCATTTAAATATAATTAAACATTTCTTTTGAAGCACATTTGGCCACACATGACACTTGGTTTATGTGTGAGTTCTGGAAAGGCTTGGATAAAGTTTGGGACAGACACTCCCATAGTTTCTTCTTTAATAAGAAACACGTGCGTGTAGGAACGTTTATACTAACTGATTATTTACTGGATGTTGCATTAAGTCGTTTAGTTTAATGTGACGTTATGGCTACAGTTAAACGTTCAGCTTGATTCATGTTGACAAGTTGACAGTTACAATACAGGCCTTTAAAATGTGACAATAATACCGAAATCAGCTAAATGAGAAGTCGATTTGACGCTTATTTCTACATATTTTATATGAAATAAAGTCATAACGCATACAGAAGCTGTTATATCTCTATTCTCAAAATGTACATTCAATTTTCAATAAAAACACGACATATTCGTTTCAACCATGGCTAAAAGATAAATTATAGAAGCTGAAAAAAATCGTTCTTGCACTTCACATTTCAATATTAGTGAGACAGCCTGACCTGTCTTTCACCTTCCTCTGCTCGTCCTTCAGACGGGTCAAAGCCGAGGATCACAACAAAAGAATGATAAAGTCAGCGTTTCCTGGCAGCTTGTGCTAAACGGAGAGCTAACCAGCTCAAAAAGCTGCAAATTGAGTATCAGGGAGCAGAAAACACGAGGCCTATTTAATGGCATTTTCGGCCGAAGTAGGGGAGCGTTTTTTGACTGATAAAAACACAAAAATAAAGCTTAAATTCCCTTTCAACGTTGTATTAAAACAGTATTTAATTATTATTACATTGGATTTCTAACAGTGACATTTAAAAGCTGCAGAATAAATGCATCAGGCCTACGGGGAATAAAGCAGCAGCTACATAATATAACAAAGAGAACACAGATTTATTAGTGTTACCTCAATGCTACAGTTTATTCATTTCAATGTGGTTCACACTGAAGGCTATGTTGTCGCCCAAACGAATTGTGAATTATGAAAAATATATAACTGTAATATCATGACGGCACATGCACAATTAGGCCTTCAGCACATTTCGCCTGATTCAAAACACTCTGGTGACAACAGGTTGATTTCTCCGCCTCCAAAGCAAATAAGAAGCTATCAAGCAACGACATCATGCAGCAGGGAATCCGACCAACAGCACGAAGAACACCATGCGAAGAAGCATCGATTGAGTCTTAAGAAGTTAAAACCCAAACCAGGCTCAGTAACGAGATTAAACACGATTTCCTTGCAGCATCATCGAACTCTCTCTCTCTGCTCGTCTTGGGGCGCGCACTGTTGCCGCTTTTAGAGGCAGGAAACAGTGCAGCCTGAGCACTATGAGTGTGACATCACTCGCCCATACCGCGAGCATAATGATAAAACACAGCTTACCACAGAGACCGCAACACATGGCACACCGTGGAACAAACACATCCATGCTGAAGGAAAAGTCAGCCTGGTACAAGCGCCCTGCCAATTCAAGCTATTCAACCCATCTGGACGGTCTTACTAATACACAATGAGAATTATATTTTGGCTTGTCAAGTCCCGGGCCATAAAACAAACTTTAATGGCATCACGTGTTTCCTCACAGCCACTCACAACACTGCGCAGGCTCATAAATAACCCTCAAAGTTGCACTTACTCAATAACGGCGATTACACTGATGTGCACTGAGGAAAAGTCGTAGAAAGGAGCAAGCTGGAAGGATGTAACTGCATGATAGAAAGTGCAACAGAGGAGCACTGGGACGAAATATATATATTTTTTAAATGTTATTACTGGCTTCCTAGTTATTTGCAGGCCTATTATTTTCGATTACAGTGCTTGAAGAAACAGCAAGTTTGATAACTGGGTCTCTCATCATTAATATTATTAATAGTATGATCTTCTCCAGTTATTTAATTCAAGATTTTCTATTCATTCAGCTCCTTGTTGGAAAGAACTGATTTTACCTTTTTTTTCTGAAGCCTCTTGATCTCTAAAAGTGTTGAGAAAACACCAAACATGCGTCACTGATTTGTTCTCATATCCATTTTTGAACCTGACACAATAAGACTGATGTCATTCATTCTTCCGGACCAATCCCAGAGCGCAGAGCAGCTTTGCTCCTCCTCCTTTTCCTGTGCAGAGGCTGCCACTGTAGGGCAGGTATGATAAATGGAGAGGCATCAAATCAGAGGCTTGTCACTTTTTACATGCATGTCCTCATAAAAAGTTATTTCCCTCGACATAATTGGAGGGTAAAAACCTTGTATGACCTCCTGGGTGTTTTAGAGGAATCTGCACGCACATGTTTCCTGCTGTTAGTCGCTACTATGTTTCCTATGGTTTTAATGACTTGCATGCAGTGTTATGCATATGAATTAGGCTTTCTTTAAGACCATTTCCTTCATCATCATCATCATCATGAGGAGGATTTCATGCACAATCTCTCAATATTCTGTGTGAAAGTGTTAAAACAGTTGCTGTCAATGAAGGTACAGGTTTGTTCACCATCTTTAACTGGAGTTAAACAGTGTGCTGTATAAGATATTAAGATATTAATATTTTCTACACACTGTATGGGTTTGTTGATCCTACACCAACTGCAGGAGCTGATCTCAAACTCATCTTATCCTGGATAAAAAAATGTGAGTTTTCTTACACACGATGCTCCAAAACAACTTTCAAAAATGAACCAGATCACATGACCACGTGCGTCAGCCAATCACCGTGCTCGGGAAGCAGCTCGTGAAAGTCTTGTGAATGGCAGCAGAGAGGCGGACTGTTGGGCAACAGCGCCTTCTGCTGGCATTTTAACGGCCTCCCGCCTTTTCCACTGCAAAAAATGTCCATCGATGCTAACAAGTAATTTCACCCAATCTCGTGTTGGATGGAAATGATACAGAGGTGCAAGAAGGTGAAAGAAATTAATGATTGAAAATGCAAATGAGTGCATCCCAATGTTCGTTTATTTAAGTGTGAAGGTCTCTCGGAGCAAATGGGCTGATGCAACTTGATTGAAGACTTTTTAAATTAGGTTTTGAAACAATTTAAACTGCATTTGACACAAGAAGATTCCTCCCAGCCTTTTGCAAAAGTGTTTGATTTTTGGAATGTATATGTAGATGTGTAGACTGAATCTGAAACACCAGGGACATGGGAATATGGCCATGTTTTTTTGTTGATGTTATTACTTATTAAGCAGATGAAGCGAAACAAACGTAAATGCTCGTGATGATGGAGATAATGATAGGTAAAATATGTTATTTATAATTTTTTTTGTAAGTAGAGAGAACGAAAAATGAAGAAATAACAGCTATTGTACCTTTTAGCTTTTATATAAGTTGATATGAAGAAACTATTTGTTTACAAAGATCTTACTATGGCCCATAATAAATCTAAAATAGTCTAATATTAGACTAGACTGGATCTCTGGGGGGATTTTAATAAGAGTGAACAGGGGAAACCACATCCACTTATGGAAACTGCTATCTGTTCAAATGTGTTTCTGGGCCTGCAGTCAGACACTGTCCTAAATAATTACATATAACAAACACAGAAATGATGGAAGTTGTGTTATATTGTCGAATTAGAGAAACACAGAGTGAACTCTGTCCAATTTCCTCAGGCTTCTGCTCGTGCCTGTGTTCCAGGGTCCATTTTGCCGCATTGCAGTAGGTTGTAAATACTTTCGCAGCTGCCTGTCAGGCAACAGTGAAATACTGTCTTTGTTCAGTTGGCCCCATCTCCAGGCAGCTGAAAACGGCTAGTAAAACTCAACTTCTTCTGCCACGCTTGCATTTGTAGAATATAGCAAAGCAGATTTGTTCTGTGTCGCATTTGAACAAATGAACAGCTTGTTAACTTATAGTGAGGTTCATGAGATCAATGCAGTGTCGTCTGGTAGCTAAAGAAATGCTAAATGATATAACTTTGGTTTCATAAACTGAGGGATGGAAAAAAGAAAAAAAAAAAAGAGGCTTGACGGTGTGCAATAAGAGGCTCCAAACTGAAAACGAAATGGAGAATGTTTGGTTCAATACATGACGCTCTTTTCTAATTCATGGGGGAAATGACTGCAGTCAGTTATGTTCATCAACAGACACTGCTCAGACACCACAGCACTGACGTTAAACACGAGCTATATGCTGCAGAATCATCTTGAAATAGAAGGTAAGAGCCACAATGAATACATATCCGAGACACATTTAAGATTATAGTGGATTATTTCTTAAAATATTAATCTTTGATTCACGCAGCATTATAGCAGTAAATGCACATTTTCATCAATACTGACATCACTACTCACATGTTCTGCGTTTAAAGTATAAATACAATTTAGTTCAATACATCTAGCAACATGTGAAACTACCAAATTACCCGAGAGCCATTACCCTGCTGCTAATTTACATGACTAATAAAAACAGGAAGCTGTCAAACCTCACATGCAGACAGCGTTAATAAAGACCATTATCACACAGAAAGCTTACCTATAGCCGGGAGGTAATCCATGTTTATTCTTGGAGGTGTACCTATGCAGTGCATTTTGATAAAGCAGTGAATAGCCAGGGCTGCTGTGTGTATGAGGAGGTTGGATGTGTAGAAAGTTGAAACGCTCCTCTTGTCATCCAGGAGAATGAGTGTTGCAAATATGCTGATCAAGAAGTTTATGAAACGAATGCAATTTTTAAGAAAGCCGACCGTGGCGTATCGGTTTGAACGCCATAGACGCAGAATGCAGTGGGAAAAAAATCGCCTGGGAAATCAGGAAAAGAGCCATGAAGACGTTTGCCTCTCACACATGACCAGTGGCATCCAATGACAGGCGATGGAGGCACATAAAAAAGTCTATTACCAAGTTGTAAATTGTCCTCTCACAAAAAGGAATTTCGACTGCAGCAGTTCTCCCCATCTTTGCGCATAATAGCAGAAGCCCCTCCAAGTCCTCTGGAGAAAAACAAGAGGGGTGTCCCCCCCCCCCCTGTTTTTTTGTTTCTATTACTCAACCATAAAATGTTGCATCTTAAAGAGATGCAAAGGAGCAGCTAGACTGCTTTTAGCTTCATCATGAAGCAAATTCGTTAATATAATAAAATAAAAAATATTAGTTTGTAAAATGTAGGCTATCCTTTTTGGAAGAAATAGCAAAATCACGATGACGCAATGTTTGCTTTGCTCAAAATAAAATGCAACATATTTCTGTTTAACTTTCATAAAAAAAAAAAAATATATATATATTTTTTATATTTATATATTTTATATATTTTATATATATATATATATATGTATATATAAAATATCAATATCAATATATATATATATATATATATATATATATTAGAGAGAATGTGCGGTTGTTGTTTTGTAAAAACGGAAGCTTTTTGCACCAATAAAAGGACAAAATCATGTTTTTTTTCAAGGTTTTTTTTTCAGTAAGCGGCCTATGCACCAACTGTTAAGAAAAATGTCATAAGATAAAACCAGCAAGTTGATTATGCTCAATTACATCTAATAATGGTGTGTAAATAAAGGAAATAGTCTAAAATGTATTCTCAGATCGTCTAATATTGGGACATCGGCCTTCTGCATGTTGATGTTCATCAGCGTATTGTTTTAGACCACAGCATGTGTTCTGCACACATCCTCCCTCCGCGCTCTAACAGGCCTGCTGTTATTCATAAATATGGAGTAAAAAAAAAAATTTAAAAATCAGGAAGAAATAAAAAAATGACACTTTTTCACGCTTATGACCCTCGACATTTTAAAGGCTAAATATTGCAAACTGTTGTCACGTCCATGTGCATAATTCTGCAACAAAAAGGAATTTCTTTCATTTCATTCTTCCTCATCTGGTGGCATGCCAGAGTCAGCACTGTGCGATTTATAGTCAAGCTATGGCTCGGTCTCTGGTTTCCTGTGTGTGTGTGTGTGTGCGTGTGTGCATGTGTGTGTGTGTGTGTGTGCGTGCGTAATGCAAGAGATCAGGATGTGTTGCATTACACAAGGCCATTCTATTAGAGAGAGAGAGAGAAAAATCGTGATTATCATCGCTTTAGTCTCGGTGCAGAGATGCAGCACTATTTGTCTGCTCATTGTTCTTACATGACGAGGCCGTGTTTTATTTGAGGTTACTAATGGCAGGAGAGTCGCCACGTTGCACTGGATTGCACAGTATTAGCGTCAGTATGTGATACGGTGCTGGACCAGTGCACATTAAATGACTGATGGAGAGCCAAAGACAAATCTAGCGCGCTCACATTGGCCGCATTGCCATTCCCTTTGATTAGGGAAAACAAATGGCGTCTGCAACAAGCCAATTAGATAGTAAGAGCTGCACAAATCAAAGAGTTAAACGCACTACTAGAAATACAAAACCGACCCAGGGTTAGTTGATAGAGAAGAAGAACAAGAAACAGAAACACATGGTGGTGTAGGTGGAGAGCTACACACACAGCTGCAACATTGTTGGACACCAGAGGACTAATAAAGATGTGGCAACAACAAGGACAGCACGTCTCAGAGTCGCTGGGCTTTTCTTTCTTCCTGTTATCTATTGAATGCGTGTTTAAATTTCCACATATCCTAAGGCTTATTTTTTAGTGAATCATTTTAAACAGAAAAAAAGTAGTATAAAAAAGTATTGTCCCTAAAGCGAGTTTAAATCATCTAAGAAATGTGACATGTGCTTGAAAGGAGAGGTGCCTTACAGGAAATGATATGTTATGGTAATGTGACATTATCAATCTAAGATCAAATGATATGGTTTACTTTCATCACAAAGCTCTATTTGTTCTTTCTGCGCGACCTGATTCTTTGGCAATTAACCAAAATATGCAAGTTTATTTCCGTCATGTAGGTCGCAATGACACATTCAGTGCACCATGTTTGCATATACTAAACACGTGGATTTACCACTTTACAACTTTGAACAACAGTGTCACAGACGACTGATACGTGCCACACTTGGGTCATTATTACCAAGCAAACTACTGATGATTGTATCCGTTTTCATGACGTTTTTACGCGCCGCACATCCATTCGAAGGCTCCACACCCGTGCATTCCATACTAATGAAACATTGTTGCATTGACGTTCCATTCTGTGCCCCCCCCCCCTATAGAAACACACTGTAGAACGTTGAGGTGCTTCAGAACGTGGAACGTCACGATTCACTCTATAAAACCTGTAGAATACCTGCTTGTCAAATTACGTCAACTGTTTTACAGTTATTGTGGTTTGCTTTAGTGGGTTGAATTAGAGACATTACAGTGAAGATTTAATGTACTCAGCAGGTAGTGTGGCGGAGTGTAACGAAGTACATTTGCTCATATACTGTTCTTTAGTACACATTTGAGGTACGTCTGTATTTTTACTTGTTTTATTTATGCTTTAGAGAGAAACATTGGACTTCTTATTCAACTACATTTATCTGACAAAAAAAAAAATGAAACTACCCAACAGTATATACAATAGTTCAAATTGTTCGATTTATATACACCAGTAATAATAATGACAATAACATAAAACATTCACATGGATATATACATTTGTCTGCATTATGAGTGGCTTTACTTGCCTACATTTTGCTGATAATACTTAGGACCTACTTGTATTTCCAATGCAGCACTTTCTCTCGGAATGGAAAATATATATATATATATATATATATATATATTTACAGTCTGGTATTGACACTGTTACTTCTTCCACCAGTCTTTGTGTTTGACAAGAACGATTTATTTAGAGCTACACACACGCACACACAAGGGCATGGCTATAACCTGGTTAACTTCTTTCACATTGTCCATTGAACGTCTGTGACTTTGATGATAGCATAAGATATAGGCGACCATTCAAAAGTGTTCTGGAAAAGTACTTTAGCCCACAGCTAATTTTCACAGCTCTTATTTTCATACAGCTTCCACGGGAATAACAGTGGACAGTGTGACTATGGAACACAGCACGGGCTGTAACATGACTTTAGCTAACGACCAGGGTGACCCCCCCACGCATGACCTGGAGAGGAAGTGACACATGACTATCTGCATGTGTACTGAACAGTGAGGATGCAATGGCCCCCCCCCCCCCCAGCCTATAATCGTATCATTCTCGTTATCAAAGGAAGTGTTTGATCCAGTTATTGTGTGCGTGTAAACAGCGTGTAATCATGTAGTCGCATTTTTAAATCAAGAAGCTGAACGTAGTCATTCCGGGGTCAAGTTGCCAGCCGTGACAGGCACCAGTCCACGCTACTTATCACACATGTTGCACGAGACGCTCACAATCAATTCAACGTCTCCTGTAATTGCGTCAATATTTTCTCTTCATCGAGTTTCTGTCTGAGCGCTGCCATTTACTGTCATTGTTTGGATACTTTGAACAACTGGTAACCTCGTGCACATCCTCACTTTTTATGGCGATGACTGAAGTAATGTTCACTTTAACTCTCGAGGACACAGAGCAGTGCACACTGAGAGAGGCACCTCGAACTCTTCCACTGCAGACTGACTGGAAACACATCAGCGAGGGAACGAAAAGCAGCACCGCTGCATTTATATCAATTAAAATAGGCTAGATAATAAGACATGCATAGTAAATGCCTCAGCCCTGGAGCTTGATGTTCAGGTTTTGCATCAGAATGGAAATAAGTACACTCAGGGGCCTTAAGTGTGTTTGTGCTACTAAGTTTTAGGGTCCCAGAAACCTTCATTCTAGCCTGTTTTAATTATTATTGTCAAATGTATTGTATTTAATTGTTCTAATCATGATTATGTGCCGTACTTGTGCTAATTGTATATAAACTTGGATCATTTTTGTTACATGGGTAGGCTTTAGATTTAGGAAGAAAATAAAAAACAAATGGAAATTGCTTCAAAGGCCTAATGCATGTGTTAACTATCACTCCGCTTTGTTTATGTCAGTGATTTAAACAGGAGGCTTAAGTATGACAGTTGAATTTGAGCATTGTATGGGGAACAGCACAAGGTACAGTGTCTCTGCTGTGTTTAGGAGCTCCAGTCACTTCTGAGCTTACATTAAACATTAGTCTGTCATCAACATTATCATTACCTCACAATACAAGGATAAGATGCGACTTCGTTGCACCGTCATTTAAAATACGAATAAAGGAGGATATGGCCTTTGAGGAGCAATGCATTTCTCAAAGTTGACTATAATGGTTCCTGTTTTCTTCTGTAAATGATGGACTGGAGGCTTCTCCTGTTCTGCACCGAATAAAACCAGCTGCTGCTTTGTGCAAATGTGGGCCTGGAACATATTGCTGAGATGTGGGGTCTGAATAATATCACGAGATCACACAAAAACTGCAATAGGCTAATAAAACAAAAACATTCATTGGGATTTTCAAATTCGCAACTGATAAAAAAAAGCGCACTATTTTGTTGTTTTCCCCCAATAACAACACATTTCGATTCAAAACGGTAAGCTGTATTAGTATTGTCATACTTTAAAACTTCCCACCATATTAAGTCTAGACGTGTTCACAAACATCCTCCAGGTTCATAAAGGATATTCAGCGATAAAGCCATACAGTATTTGTTTTCTTTTATTTAAATCAATATATCCATGAATGCATGCTGTATGGTTAGTATTGTCCATGTGTTGCCTGCACGTTCCAGCTGTGAATGCATCACCATAACTGAGACTAAAAGACCAATATCGCCCTCTAGCGCTCCTATTACCTCCCGATGAAACTACTGCTCCACCAGAGGTTTTTGGTTCTGCATAATTCGGGGTTTTTTTTGCATTTGATTTGACTCGTTCCGTTACACATCGTGTAATTCATTTACACACATTTAGAACATCATTGCATAAGGATCATGGTCTTTTTTGTTTCCTCTGTTGCAGCCCGTTTGAGTTAACATCAGGACGCATTGACTGGCTTTACATTTCAATATAAAATAAAGTCACCAGAAGTGTAAAACTGCATCGGACATCAGTCAAAGTTAAGTTTTTTTTCCCATCGGTGGGAAGTGCAGTTGGTGAATAAACGTGACCATTAAGGTGGGGGTGATTTCCTCTGAAACAATTCATCGACCAGACACCCTGTGGAAAAGTGTCTACATTCTGTTTGTCAGCAACAGACGCAAAGGCCCGAGATAAAGAGGGTTTCAAAGGAGAGTGTAATTACTGGCCAGGACCATAAACTCATTTAGGCCAGACGTCTAGCCATTTCTATAGCTTTATTGGACCACGTTTCTTCCTGCTTTAAAGTAATTATTCGTACAAGTTAGACAATCAATTGGAAATCCGCCGCAACACCTCTCCCAATCGTAAACACTTTTGTTCTTCTACGTTTCAAATCCACGGTTCAAAAACGGGTTTAAACAGTGGCCTATGGGCCACAATTAAAGGGGGATTCGAGTGCGTTTCTCTGCAGCTTCAATTGCTGGCTTCAAATAAGAAAATTGTAAAAAAATCTATCAAACACTGACTATTGTGTTACATTTGGAGTTGCATGCTAAAAAATTGCGCTGGTGTAATCCGCCGTGCTGCAGTAGCAGTCTGACTAAAACAAGGCTATAAGGAATATGTTTGATTTGATTGGATTTTCTTTTTAATCTAATAAACCTACTTCAATTAAACAACCCGCCAGCATGCCAGAAACGTGAAATGTTGTTAAATAAATTCAAGGAAAACATGTTAATCTACTCAATGATGTTTGAGGTAAAAAAATATATATATAATAATAATAATTTTTTAAAAAAGGACCATTTGTTTTGGTTTGTGAGAAAGCAAAACGCACGCCGATATGTTTCATTCACACACCTTATGGGCCACAATTTCAAAGTCTTTGTGAAAATGGGACAATGCACGGTTTACTGACGCAGTATATCCTCGTGTGTGTGTGTGTGTGTGTGTGTGTGCGTGTGTGTGTACCGACAACAGACAGCAGTCAAGTAGTTCAGCTGTGAAAATGTTTTATATACAACTACAAATTTGTAACTATAAGCAATACACATAGGCACGTTCCTACTGAGGGGGGGTGTGGGGGGGGGGGGGTCAACAAATCTGACAAACTGCTTGCGGTTGTGTGTAAATTGTAAAACAGAGAATATCACATGAAACAGTATTTGACGGATCCTGTCTGAATCTCACTAAGACAGATTCCTGCACACGTGAGTTTAATGCAGCCCATATCTGGCCGACACGTTATGACACTGACACGCAATATTACACTATACCTAGAAGATCTAAAAATGAAAATGGCTACCGAGGCTCCTACCAAAATGAATGTAATTGTTCAGATGGCTTCATTGGTACAAATGTATCAAATGGCTGTGATTTCATAGCTGATCCTTGCCGCTCCTCTCTCTGTTCATCTTCTTCATTTTCATCCTCCTGTTCTGGAACCAGATCTTCACTTGTCTCTCGGTTAAACTGAGTATGCGGGCCACTTCATAGCGTCGGTCTCTTGTCAAATACATGTTGTACAGGAACTCCTTCTCCAGCTCTAAAGTCTGATATTTTGTGTACGGGCATCGCTTCTTTCTCGTGGAGCGTGCGTGAATCCAGTTTGCTGCAGGGTTGTCTGAAAAACATATGTATATGAAGTAAAGACACATGTGATGAGGATGTTTTTGATTTATTTTAAACTTCAAATAATGGTTCTTATATTGGGATTCGGGGAAGTGTAAGGACACTGGTGTGACTGCAGGAAATCACAAGCAAAATGAGAAATTTGTTTAATGTGATAGACAATGCGCAAAGACCAGTATTTCCATTACATGTTTTCCTGTTTTTACTGGGAAGTAAACAATCATAAAAATAAAATAAAACATATCTATATATACCCCTAAAGTCGAGCTCAGGTAAAATCTCAAATAAAGGAGCAATGTTACTATTTTGGGCTTCCTGTGACATAAAAAAAAAAACTTTAGGATCCCCTGTAATAACCGAGCAGGGCGGGTTTGTTCCCTTTCGTAGCCGAGGTATAGTACGAGACACTTTTATAGGTTAGTAAAACCTCCAGTTTTACACACCCAGCTCATACAGTTCTTAGGGTTGTAAATCAGGATTGGCTATTTCGTTTACTTACTTGGGTCAAGTTGTTGTTGTTTCTCCTCTTTGGGCTCGCTGTGGCTCGAAAGCTCACTTCCACTGTGCTCTTTGCTCGCTTTTTCTGGACACTCGGATACTCCACACGCGAATTCACCGGCGAGCGGCCGAGCCTCTGCCTCCAGCGAGTCGCACTCTGTAGCTTTCGGTGGCAGGACCTCTGGCTTTGTCCCGTACGGCCGACTGCTCGAGTGAAATCCGGCGAACGAAACGTGGTTGGAGATGGGATCCATCCAGGAGCGGACGCCGACATATCTACCGTCCGAGGCGGGGAGGTGGGGCTGGTGGTGGTGGTGGTGGTGCACGTACGGATGATAAATCCCCTGCGGGTGAACCGAGGACCAAGACGACGAGAAAACGGCGGACTTTGGTGCAAAATTGCAAGAGGAGAAGTCTGCGTTGTCCCCAGCACCTGGCGGCCTCGGGGTCACCGTGTGTGGAGCCTGAATAAAGCGAGCACCGTACACATCCTCCGGCTCCTGCCCCATTATAGCGTCCACATAGCAGTTACTGAGAGTGCCACTGGAAGACATTTTTGATCTCTTCCTACTCATATAATAAGGGTTGCACTGTTACGGGAAGCTTCCCTCTATGAACAATCATAGTATTTTTTGCTGGCCTGCATCTACAGGGATTGGTTACATGGATCACGTGGTCATATTTACCAATACAGCGAGTAAATCAATCCTGCCCTTGCTCTCTTTTTTTTTTTTCCTCGTCAGGTTTAATTTAGCTTTTCATTTCACAAATAATAAAAAGCCCCATCAGATGTGACTGGAGGGAGAAGGCAATCGCTCAAATGAATGCAAATTATTTTTTTTTTTCAACAATACAAGCAGCACAGGAATAAGACACATTTACCCCCCCACCCACCCCACCCCATCACACACACACACACACACACACACACACACACACACACAATCCACAAACACCCCGTGTCTTAATGTTGGAGAAAACTCTTCTAATATCGTCCTGATACCCTCAATGCTAGTAAAATGCTTTATAGACTTACAGAGTCCTCGTAAAATAGATGTAATAACATGTTGTAAAATAACAGACGCCATTTCCGCTCACATTGCGGTGTATCCATTGTTAATATTCGGCGAGAAAACACATTTTCTGGGCTGGTTTAATTTTTAAAAGCTCAGCCGGAAACGGCAGTTGTGAAATTGTTGTATTCATTCAAAGCAAGGCAATAATGTCTTTATGCATCAATAAATGTTTTATGAGGTGCGTGTGATTATACATGCCGTCAATAAAAAAAAAAAAGACTTGGAGAAGCTAAGTCCATCTGTGTGTTGCTGTCTGGAAGGTGTAATTCCAATGTAATATACATCTAGCCCCCTTTTTTCTTTTCTTTTTTTTTTTTGTTGTATAAATTCCCTAATTTGCCTGTTTTGAAGCAGAGTTTGTTGACCTTCTGTCTTGGAGAAAAAAAAAAAATTACATTTCAAGGGAAATAGTCGAGATTTATGTCAAACATGCAGACTGGAGATCAGACTCACCGTGACATCATTTAATCACAGATAATCATAAAATATGAGGTTATTCTGCACAATGAAAAGAAATGCTACGTGGCTACTGAGGCCTGTGTCGCTCGGAGGGAAGAAGAGTTGAGTCTTGCCTGTGAATTTGTGCTTGAACATAACTTACCCCGGCTCATGGTTCTTAAAGACTGTTAGTTTAGTCACAAACAGGCCTGTAAATACAAATAAAATAAAGAACACCATGTTTATTTGATTACAGGACGTGCGCCTCGCTGCTGCACTCTTCCTACACACAGCAGGCCTGGGATCTTCTTATATCTTATTTAGATTAGTTTCACTTTAATGTTTTGTGATCTATTTCACAAAACATCAGTTTGTAGTTTTCAGTTTTTCTTTAGGGAACTGGGATATCGTTTAAAGTCATGTGCTAGCTGTTGTATCCTCACAACTAAAAGCCGCCTGCGCTACAACTGCTGTCCGCCCACTAAACACATTTCTGTTAAGTTTTTAAGGTTTAAATCTCATCGTCAGCTCAAGATCTAAACAATTAAGCTCTAATTTAGTGACATTACAAACACGTTAGGAACATTTTTGGAACACCATTTCTTTTCTTGCAGTAAAGTGCAATAGGCTAGTTTAAAAAAAATTTAAAAAGTGTTTGTATTTTGCCCTCTTCATTACCGTTTGCAGCAAACTAATCCCCGCGTGAGTGCAAATACCGCAGATTTCGGCGGTGACATAGCAGTCACTACTCCGGGACTTTGGCAACATAATCAAACACCAACCAATGTCATTTGACAATTTATTGCAAGATACATGCCACATACATGCAATAATTTCACAGATTAACATTGGGGTTTTTTTTTTTTTCCGCCATAGAAACGTTTCACTGTTGAGCAAATGGCTTGCAAATACTGTAAAACAAATGTTGCACTACACGACAATAAATGTGCTTTCATGGCTGAAAATGAGAGTCTCTCTTTTACAAACAGCTCGCCATCGCGATACAATAGAATATCCATGTCTACTGGCTACAGGGAAGAAATCTACATCTTCAATAATTTAAGACCAAAAAGTGTTACCCTGTGATAAAATAAAGCAAATACACGACGCCACAGAAAGTACTAAAATTGGGCCTATATATATATACATATATATATATATATAGTCACAGTTTCGTTGAAATTGAAGATACACGTCCAATGCAACTAAAGCATCAAACTGAATATGAGAGAAAATAAAAGACAGCTAACCACAGATACATGCACGCTCACGAAAAGGTGAGATTTGAGGTCAGTTCACGGATGCGGTTTTCTCTGTTCATTTTCTTCAGCTTCATCCTGCGGTTCTGAAACCAGATCTTGACCTGCCTGTCGGTCAGGTTGACGCCCCTGCTGATCTCTAGGCGGCGCTCTCGGGTCAGATACATATTGAAGAGAAACTCCTTCTCCAACTCCAAGGTCTGGTGCTTTGTGTAGGGACATCTTTTCTTTCTCCCACTTTTTGCAGTTAACCAGTTGCTTGTCGGCGTGTCGCTGATGCAGTCTGCAAAGACCAGAATCAGGATTAGTGAATCTTCTTAAACAAACTCACCTGCTGCTTTGGATTTCACCTCTGGGAAATAACACACAAGGCTATTGTTTATCCCGGAATAAATAAAGTGCAGGGGGTATTTTTAGTCACGTACATGACAGTAATAAAAATAGAAATGAAATGAAACCCCAACTGATCAAACCGTAGACCAGGACACATCTTTATACAGCTTGAAACATGACCAAAAACATCTATTTATTTCATTGAAAGCTTCAAATGCATTAACATGTTTGAGTCCATTTCAAACAGAATTTCAAACAGTGCTCGTGTCCTGTTCCAGTTAAAGTTACACACTCAACTATCTAGAATTACACAGCTGCAAATGAACCCATTTCAGAAGCTCCTGGATTAAGGTTAGCATGTATGCAACAAATATGGCATAATAGTGGCTTAAGTTACATTTTTTGGGAATTTTAAAACAGTGCAATATGTCAAATCTAGAGCAACAGAATGTGGAATCATTTTCTTTATGCACATTTGAATTTAAATATGAGAGGTAAGACTGACACACATCTGCATGCTGCATGGTAAAACCATTCTCTGTTGCCCATTACTGCAACCTGAGAAAGACTCTCATTAAACATTACGACTTTAGGGTTGTTTGTGTTTTATACTTGGTTTTATGATGCTGGAGCCTTCTCAGCACTGCAGCGCCACAAGATAAAAGCTTTCACTACAGTAGCCAACCCACCTTTCCTTTCCTTCGGTAGCAGCTCAGGACTGGACACTGAGGCTTCCATGGAGCAGGTTTTCTCCCCGGAGCTGGACCTGGGATCAGGGCTTTCTGCGGGGACCGGTGTCCTTGCGGTCTCGGGGTTTTTCGGGACGCCCTCACTTTTCTTTTTCTCCTCTGCAAAATTGGAAGACACCGAGGAGGACTGCGGTTTCGGGGTGACCCGGCTGAGCTGCACCAGTGTTGGGTTTGGACTCGGAGGCTCATGGCAGTAGTTTTCTTGATGTTTCCCATTCGCATAAGTTTGGCTCAGTCTGAAATAGCCCGGGACCGGGATCTCGGGACCATCCACAGGACAAGACTCGGAAATAACGTTAGAATATGCAGGGACCTCTGTCGAGCTGACTTTTTGTACTCTCTTTTCGGAGTACATGCAGCAGTTACTCTCTTCCTTTATGCTCTGTGAAAATGTACAGTTTGACATCTGACTGGACGGCTCTATTCTGCAGGGTCTATTCGGATCAGTCCAGTTATCTATTTGAGGTATGTAAGAGTGGACATTCATGCCCATATTTTGGTGGTTGACCTCCCCTCTTTTGCCGAAAGACGGCAGGAGTCCACAGGTTTGCATTCCATAAGTTCCCATTTCTGAGCCAGACGGCATGTACATGTTGCTGCTGGAGTAAAAGCTGTCCGACCTGCAAGCACCAATTAAGGAGTCCACTAAAAATGTGTTTGCCGCAGGAGAGCTACTGGGAAAGGACATTTTGGGGGGTTAAGTTCTTTAGAGGAGAGAGATGTCCTTTGTAAGATGACATATCTAGGAAAAACAATCTCCGTGTAAGTCAGGATGCCTCCCGACCACATGACAAGCCCACCAATGAGATTTGAAAATGGCCTTGAGACGCAGCCTCCTATCCCTGCACACACACTCGTGCTGCAGATGCAGACGTGGTCAACAGCGACACCTACAACACGGACTTGAAATTGGTTTACAGACCTAACAGAGGCTGCTCAGCCAAAACTGAAACAATGACATTTTCTCATGAAAAGACGGATTCCAGTGACATCAGAAAGGAGTCCACCTTCATTTGGATCTTTCGTGTGCAACAACTGAAGCTCCACGAAATGTGTTCAATTAGTTAAATGCTTCAAACGATGTGTGTGTCTTTGTGTGAGAGACTGGGCATAAGGAATGTGTATGTGCGCGTGTAAAATGCTGCTTATATGGCGCATAGCAGACTATTTGAAAGAATGTAGCCGGCTCTACTGAATTTAATGTAGTTTTTTTTTTTATTCATATCAACCGTTCACACCAACAACAAAGTCCAGATTATTTGCATATATTTTTATTATCTCTGATATATTTTCAATGAAATAAGAAGGGATAACAGAATAAAGATGACACATTGTTCATATACTGTTTGCTCTGTCAATCTTTCATTTTTTTTGCAGGGTTTAAAGGTTGTTTTATACGATTTTTTGTTCCAGTTAAATTTATCTTATTGTACAGCACCAAGTCATTCGATTCAAGGACAACGGCCATTTAGATTTCCTGTTACATGTCAGCATTAAAATAAGAAATACAGAAGGTAAAATGTGTCTAGCATTCACTCATTTGAATTGATAAGCTATAAAAGCTCTGCATGCATGAGGATTATAACCTTGCAAGGCTTTACCTTTCATAAATTCCACTTAAGACGGATAGAAAACGGTGCTTTATTATTTACACAGATTATTAAGCACATTATCTTTATGTGCATTTATGTACAGGTAGTGCCGATGTTCAAAATAAAAACCTGGCGGTGTACAGTCTGGGGATTATTTTTGCTCAGGGCTCCATTGTTTTTGTCTTCAAGGAAGGCAAATGTGTGCAAGATAAACAGTGTGCGTGTTAAACTGAGAGGGAAACAATTAAAACACTTTCTAGCTGAAATTTCCATCGACTGAAAATCTGAAAGTCAGACCACAATAATTGCAACGATCCTACAGGTCTGTGAAATAAAAATAAAACACAGTAAATGCAGTTTGAAATCATTTTATCTTTGGTGTTTATGCAACAAGTTTTAAATATTCATACAACTTGTTTGAGAGGCTGTGTAGATCTGTCGTCCAGGCTTTTAGATATTTACAGTTGTTTTAAATTAGCATATAGTATGCAAATCATCTCAACATCACAGGATTCACAGACAACAAAATAAAAGGCTCGTTAACCCAAGTTTAATCACTGAATATGTGTAGAAAATACATTCCTCATTATAGCATGTTGGTTAATTTTAAAAGAAAAAAAAAAAAAAAAAAAAAAACATTTAATCGAGACATCTGACAACACGGGACACTATTTTGTTTTTAATAATCATGTTCCTAACAATGACAATTGGCCAAAGATAACAAGGGGCTATTTTGCATATCATGTGACGCACTGAATTGAAAATAAACTTAAATATGGGAGTATATTCTTTAGGTATAATCAAGTTATTACACGCAGAAAATGTACACAAGTACCGTAAAAGTGAAAAAAAAACAAATTGATCTCTGGTTATGTAGAAGGCTAATAATAATAATAATAATAATAATAGTTTAAAGCGAATACAAGGTCATCCGCTGACACAACAAACAATAGGGAGGAGCATAGCCTTTAAACAATTTAAATATAGGCCTAACGACACTAGAATAAGGGACAACAATATTATTGTAGATTTAAGCAAAACTTCTGTCCTTTGTTGGATTAACTGTCACTCTTAGAATTGTAAAAGCAAAATAGCCAGACGCAGATAAACGATCATTTAATAGCAGTTATACAGCTGCACATTTAAATTAAATGAAAGTAAATATAAAGCACATTTACGTCAATAATCCCCCACAATGCCATAGTGTGAGGAGTCTGGAGAGAGAGATTTCAGATGAGGTTGTGCGGCCTTCTGGTAAAAGGTCGAAGTCTGTATTTTAAAAAGGTGCAGATGACAAAGACACCGAGGAGAATTATATAAATTTCTTTTGTTCTTTTAAAACACTTGAACATGACTCGTGCATGTAATTGCCGTCTGGAAGACCAGGGAGGAGCAGAAGTTAAACTGGGCACTGGGTGAAATTAATAATGCGCATTAAGATGAATTGTGTTCTTAATTTCTTGAGAGGAACTTTAGTCTGTAGGGGTTTATTAATGGGGGGAAAAATAAATAAAAATGTAAGTGATATTGTACTTCTTTTTTAATAAAAAAAAAAAATAATAACATCACAATTACAATCTGTTGAGAACACAACAAACATCGGGCCACTTGATGCATTTAGAATTAAACTACAAATGTAAACAAAACCTTTGTTGACCGGATTATCCCTCCGCTGAATGACTTTCACGCAGGGTAGATGTTCAATTTGGTTGGACTCTGCATCTCCACTAAACTGCAAGTCTGCCCTCATGTGGTTACACCGAGAAACGAAGTGAAACACCCCACACAGTTGGTAATGTAATTTCACTGTAGGACATGATGACAAACCAATTAAACGCTTAATGAACTCTCAGCTTTCTAATAGCTTTTGGGAAATAACCGTAGATGTGATGCATGCAAATGAAATAAACATTCATCTGCAAACTTTTTTTTTTCTTCCATAAAGAACGCTGAAACAAGGGGTGTAATTGTTGCTGCATGAAGCTGGAGTGAAAATAATCACATGTATGATCAATAAAGCGACTGTTTGTGTGGAATGAATGCGTTTATTTACTCCGTCTCTCAGGCTACAAAAATAACAGAGATATAAACCACTGAGGTAAAGCAAGGCACTCAGCCGGGGGTCACTGCATAGAGGAGCTGCACAAAGATGGAAACGTTTCACCTGCATTCACTCAAGATGGAAACGCGCTTCTTTCGCCAACAACCGGGAATCTTCCTCATTTGAAGCAGATTTTGAAGACGTCAAAGCCAAATTTCGCCTATTCAGAATACTAGAAAAATCAGATAAACGTGAAAAATGACTTATCCTTTCATATGGCGGTCCTCGTTAGAATACCCTCCATTATATCCATGCTAACGACTACCAGTGCAAGTGCCCCAAGATTTAAAAAGGAGCTAAATCTGGACGGGATCTTGATTTCTCCAAACATTTGCAGCCTGGAGAGAAACTACTTTGAGAAAAGGAAAGAGCATCAGATCTCTGGTGGCCTGGGGGTTGGGACACCGACGTCCAATAGCCCCTTATTTAGACATTTACAGCTACGTTTATTATACTGTCTAGACGGTTCAAGGTTTAGTAAACAATCCAGTGTTGAAAGCAGAGGAAATAACGGGATTATACAGTCCTGCGAGCGCCAAATGTATCCATTGATGAATCTTTAGGAAAATTCCCCCTTTTTCACGTGTTATTTTTGCTGGACTTGGTTAAGTTCATGTGACAAGTTTCGTGACTACGATACATTTGTTGTGTCTACTTTATTTCACACCACAACGTGCATTACATGCGACTTATAAATGAACATTACACAAGGAAGAAGCCTACATATATTTGATATAAATAATTTCAAAGCACAGCTCGCGCCTCGCTGGAATATTTGTTGCCAGTAACACGAAAATGTATGAACACAAATAAATAAATGGAGAATTATTATTATTTTATTTTTTTTTGTAGAAAATGTGGCATCTTGATTGCTTTTCAAATGCCAGATTCGTGTCAAATAAACTGTTTAAACAGGATAATGAGTGTTCAAATATGCAAAGAGGTCCAGTCTTTAAGACGTGTGTGTACAGCTCCTATTTTACTCCCGGGTGTGTGTGTGCGTGTGTGTGTGTGTGTGTGTACACAACTATGTCAGGTATCAGAATAATGGATTCCCAGTGAAATACTGTAGGCGGTCGCGATTCAGCTTTTTCTCTTTCATTCTTCTGTTCTGAAACCAGATCTTCACCTGCCGGTCGGACAGGTTTAACATCCTGGACAGCTGAAGCCGCTTCTCTTTGTTAATGTACACGTTGAAGAAAAACTCTCGTTCAAGTTCTCGGATCTGGTATTTGGTGTAAGGACACCTCTTCTTCCTGGACTTGGTTGATGAACCTGCAAAAGAAAAGAAAACGTGGAAAAATTGAAGATAAACTACTAACATTTAGAATAATGTCTAATGCAGTTAACAGGTTGCCAGGTACATTTATTTATTAGAGTATTTATTTCTGCACAAAGGCCCTCACACTCACACACACACACACACACACTCACACACACGCACACACTGAGAGAAACAACAGCAGAATTTGCCTTAAAATAAACTTATACCGCAGTGACGTTTATGCATAGCGTTCCCTAAAGTGTTGTTATATCTGCACAACATTACACTATAAACCGATGAAATAAACTTTAATAAAACGATTTTATTGAATTCCCTATCAATACAAATCACTTCCAGCAGCACGGTCTTGTTATAAGACACAAGGCAATCTTTAAAGTATGGTTAACTTAACGGGTTTCCCATTGTAAATACCTTTACAACCGTAAACGAAATCTTATAGGGATATAAAAGCGTTTGCATGCTTATAAAGAGGCACATAACCCTGGACGGCCACGTTGGTGGACACAGTGCAGTCCAGACACTCTATTGTCTAAGTTGCACACCTTATGTCCAAGACAAAGAGAAAAGCACTTACTCTGTTGGTTGTTCTTGTCGCCGCAGTTGGAGGATGAGTCCTCGTCGGCGCTCTCGCTCGGGTCAGCTTTGTGCTGCTCTAGTTTGGTTAAAGCCTGATTGTTATTCTCAGCATCTCCGGGAGCAGCAGAGTCTGTCTTTTGTCTGGGCAGCTCCGCGTTGGGCTTGTCCGATTTAGGATTTTCCAAAAACTGGTCGAAGACCTGGGGGAGAACCCCATTTCGGCCGACACCGTTGAAGAAATTGCACGGCGAGCTCGTGCCCCCATGGTGGCCGTACAAGGACTCGTTTTTGAATATCACATCCGCCCTGCTGCTGGAGGACTGGATCAAGTCCCGGTGCATTATCTCGTCCGTTGAGTAGTAAGACGCGTAATTGCCCCTGTAGTGCCATTTGCTGGGATGGTCCAGTCCATAATCCCTGAAAGCGACTTCTCGAACAGGTTGGATTTGGGCTATGTTGGGCGAATAGGGGAAATTTATCTGACACGAAGTAGTCTGCGGTAAAAAGGAGGAGACTGATGTAAAATCGGGCGTCGAAACGTAATAAGTACAGCTCGGTAAATACATATTTGACGCACAGCTGCGATCATCGTATTCCGTCATATCTCTTCTCCCCCTTTTCCTCTTTGCAACCGAGGAGAGGAATTGGCAGCTTGACTGTGTTAAACTTTGTTCATCTATAGCACCACAGGCGCGTGGTAAGACCCCGCCAGGGAGAAAAAATCGGAAACGTAGGCAGACCTGCAATACATCTTGATCGATTCTTGAGGTAATTGTGTCATGTGATCCAGCCAAGAAATTACCATACATCAATATCAGTCATTAAAAACTGTCCGGAGAAACTCATGTGAGCGCATGCGAGAGACTTCATTGGCTCCCTGGCTGAGGAGGAAACTCCTCTCCAGCCTTATTGCCCTATAGCTCACGGAAAAAGAAATTTGTGAACCACTGCTGGAATTATTTTTTGAAAGCTTCACAGCATCATCGTCATTCTATAATGACAGCTGCACGCGCTCAATCGTCACTTTGGAGTGGGCACGGTGTGTTTGTAGCAACAGTTAGGTTGGAAACATTGAAGTTGACCTCCGCATCTAATGCAACGCTTGAGGAAAATGGCACCAAGGCCACCGTGCGTGCAATTTCGCTGCACAGTCAAGAAGCCTGTGTGATTCACAAGCGACTCATTAAGTCGGTTTTATGCAAATACATTTTAGGGTTCATTGCGTATAATCACTGCGCCCCATGATGGTTGGAAGACATTTAAATACACAACAAGAAAATACATAGTCAGATCCAATTCTCTGGGCCTGGAGCAGAGTGCAAAAAGGTTTAGTCGCCACAAAATGACTATTGCAATATGTTCTAGTGCTATGACAAATTCTTGTGTAAACGATAGCCTACTGCACAGCGTGCAAACGAGCCTGTGTGTCTCAACGTTGCCCCATGTGTGTATTGGAATATTAAAACGTAATGTCCTGCTTGCTTTTTCTTTTGCTACACCTTAACAATAAATGCAGATGAACGCGCGTGAACACAGTCGAATAAAGCAACCCGCGGAACGCTATTGCAAAATGCAGGGAACTTGAATTTGGATGCCACAAAAACATAAGCTATAAGTCAATCGTAAGCATGCATCACTAAACACATTCAGCATGGCCAAGTCCAAAACAACTGGCTTTGACCGTCTGTGGTCTAGGTGATGTCCACAGAGCATTCACCAACAAGCCTCTGCACCCAAACCCTTTTATTACACGAAGGCAGCCGTGCCAGCAGAGTTTAGGCCCCTGTGCTCGGTGCAGAAAACGGAGTTAAAACACTGGCGAACGGATACACATATCTTCAAGCCTCCATCAATAGTTTCTGTTTGCCTGTGAGTATGATTTTTAATTTTCATACTTTATTTGTAATCCCTCGTAAGAAAGAAGAAAGGGGGAGAAAAATGTTTAAATAAAAGCAGGGCACTTCAGTTTCTGCAGGCCTGATTGCTTGACATTGAACAAAACTCCCATGCAAAATGCACTTCCACGTGGACCCGCAGCTATCATTCGAATGCAAATGAATGAAAGTATTGTAGTCAGAGGACAAGCAGAGCTTTAAGCCTGAAGGTCACACGCAATGTGGAAGTATCTTAAAAGGCGGCTGGGTTTATTGTTATTGGGGGTAAAATCAGCTCTGTGGTCGGGTTCTCTGCTCCCAACCTTTACCACACTTCACGTTGACACTCATCGGGCAGTTTACAAACACGCAGAACAGTTAATAATTATATACAAAAACTATTCCAAAAATAGTACAAAACTAATTAATCCGACGCACATATTAATGAGAGCAACAATCACCAACAAACAACAGTTTTGCAGTGAAATTGTAAAGAACGTGTCGTATAAAACTAAATTATTTTAAGTTCTCAGTCAGACAAACACAAAGTTAAGATGACCTGTTGCTTGTGTGACTGTTTCTTTTTAGTTTGTGGCTTTTGCTGTCTGCATTTGTTGTAAAGCAATTTTTTTAAATGAGGATTAGTCATTATTACCATAATCATTATTATCGTCATTATTCTTCCCTCAGTTTTGCACTAAAATATTGTCTAATGTTTAATGTTCTGAGCGTTAACTGTAACATTCACATACTGCTCTGCAGAAACAGATTACTCACATTGTCTCTTCAATATTTCAAATTACAGTTCGACACATTACAAAAAGGGAACAAACGACACAAAACAAATACAAATAAAATAGGCAACTGCAATTTTAACAAATATAAATGAGATGCTACTTTAAAAATGTCGATATTTAGCTGAACTCATTTCTACATCCTCACAAAGAAGTGGTGCTGATATTGTGGGAACTAGCGATGCACAGCCTGACTAACTAACTTGACCTTAACTTTGTTTTGACGCCCCCACTATCTAAAGGAGCTATATGACGCGGTCTGGCTGCGTTTGGCTGTAAAGCAATAAAGCAACAAATGATGAAGGAAAATGTTGCATATCGTACGCATAGGAAGCTCAGTACAGCCGTTCAAAAATAGTCTGAGCTATAAATACGAATAGTAAGTGAAACACGTGTGGGAACGATTTTAAACTGAGAAAAACAAACCTCGAGTTGGGCCAACAACAGGCCAACAGCATACGAGCGTGATGATGTTGACTGTGTGCAGAATAAAAGCAAAATCATAGCAAGATTGAGCAAATAAAAAATGACACATTTAGCCACAACAGCTCTACAAAATAAAAGACCAAAAGTGGTGGTGGGGGGGGGCTGATCTGTAACAGTCACGTTACATTATAAATGTTGCTCTGACTCATGAAGCTTTAATATGACTGCAGTGCTGATGACGTGACAATGATGTAATGGGAGGGTTACATTAATAATAGATTCACTCTCATGTCACGTTTCACGTATATTGGCCTACTGGGTATGTTGGTGGTGGACAATTCTTTGATGGTTGCAGTTAAAGCCTTCCCCCTTTAAAAAACACTGTCTGACCACACGTGACCTGAAGGCTTCCACTTTGCCAATTCTCGAACAATTCGAAAGAAAAAAAAAAAAAAAAAGAGCAAAGTGTTTTTGTAAATATAAACAATGACCCAGCTAGATGTGCTCATACCAAACGCTCTCCAACAGAATCGCTTCTAATACGCACAGAGGAGACCGTGTTGGGAGTTTAAAGAGTATATAATATTACACACAAATTAAAGGATGCATATTGTATGACTTCTGAATTACACCAGACAAAGTTTCCATTTGGTCACAGCCACATTAACCTCCTACTGGCATTTGGAGGTTTTGCCTGTGTGTGTGTGTGTGTGTGTGTGTGTGTGTGTGTGTGTGTGTGTGT
>CALSCE010009132.1:2930194-2993522 GCA_943593645.1 Bovichtus variegatus
TGTGTGTGTGTGTGTGTGTGTGTGTGTGTGTGTGTGTGTGTGTGTGTCTCTCTGTCTGTCTCTTTATGCGTCTAGGAAATCTAAACATAGTCACAAAAGAACATGTGACAACTATTGAAATACAGAAATATTTGTTAAAAACAATAATAATGAAAAAACAATCAAAGTACTATTTTTAAGTATTTGCTACTGAAGTAAAGGTGATGATTTTAACAGTATTTCGATTTTGTTCTTCTGACTGAGTATTTTATTTAAGATTATTTAACCTTTATTATAATACAACATTTGTGAAATAACCTGTTTGTTTCCCAGAAATATATTAAAGTTTCTGTGTATAAATGCAACAAATACTTTCCTTCCTTGAATAATCGATTTATAAAGTGAGAAGTTTTCAGTTTCTTAGGTGAAAGGTAACAACACACCCACGCAGATCTTTCCATCAGTGCAGCCAAAGAAAGCACTGAGGTCTCCAAAGTAAATCTCTCAACCTCTTTTTAAAACCAGTCAAATGTGGTGGAAGAGGTGCAGACAATTAACACGCATGGATACAACATATACATTTGAAGCCTATAAATTAAACTCAACATGCAATACACTGTATAAAATATAAAAAATAATTCACATGATACACAACAACTCGTCTTTGGGTAATTTAAAAATGATCTTTATTTACAAATCTGCAGGTTGCGTCAATTTTACAAAACCTGTGTCCGTGCGTAAAAGATGGCTGGTCTAATGCGTAATCCTACAAATAACATGCTTTCTGCAATGATTTATAAATTTGTTAAATCCAAAATGAAATAGTCTATGACTTATTCTTCAATTAATACTGTATTTAAAAATACTAGATCTACAGAGCAAGAGTAATTCGGATACATCTGATCTATACTTCTGCTTTGTACTCGCGTTTGGATTGCAATACAAAACCAGGTCTGACAACAAAAAGAAAACACTCTTAATTAAATAGAGTTATAATGTAGTTTAAACCAACAGCATCAACATTTTTTTTCTTATCCACAAGCACTTGTTTTGAAGTAAACACCTTTTGGCACAGAATGCGGGGAAATTCTCAGGACGCGGCCCTACAGATCAGAAACAACGTTACTTTGCTCATTTAATCAGATGTACAACAAATTGAAGAGGGAATCAGGCATTTACTTGAATAACAGCAATTAGGAAATAGACATGCATTTATAATATATTTCGCAACACCGACTTGCTAATGTTTTATCCGTCCGTAAACATGAACTTGACTGTTTGCTTCCACATTGGGCCTACACCACGCGCAGGCGATCATAAAAAAACACACAAACACAGATACAACCATATTCCTGTTTAAATAGGTAATAGTTTTGATAGACTTTTGAGCTGGATGAGACGCAATTAGGTTTAAAGGTTTAATATTATCCGCGGCTACAGGCCAACCAGGAGACAGGGCCTTTGCGGATTTGGAGAATCTCAATAGCAGAAATGACCAATTGGAAAGAATCGATAATATCTGAATCTGCGATGCATTTTTTTTTTTAATTCTACTAATATTATTGAATTTGGAATTAGATAAAACTGTAGCCTATTCTATGGCAGGGATATACACATTTTATACATCTATAAATACAAGTCCATGCCACAAACCGAAAGGTGTGTGCACATGTGATGTGCTGCAACATAGTGCAACACATGTTGTGTGCGCTGCTGGTCATGATCAAGTCCAAAGGTCAGTATGCGGAGAAAGCATGTTCGCGCATTATCAGTCGTTTCTTCTTCATCCTCCGGTTCTGAAACCATATCTTCACTTGTTGGTCGCTCAGGTCCAGTCTCTCTGACAGCTCTTTCCTTTTCTGCCTGTTGATGAATTCATTCATCATAAATTCATTCTCAAGTTCAGCCAGCTGCAGCTTCGTGTAAGGCTTTCTCTTCTTTCTGGTTTTCACTTGCGACGAGCACCATGGGGCACCTGGAGGGAGCAGAGGTAGAAACAAGTTTTATACATTAAATTAACACCAACGTCAGGAACAGGGATATAGACCGGCGAGAAGTAACTGCTCCCAATGGCACTGTGGTGTTGCTCATGTCTTACAAAAATAAAAAATGGTTTAATAACATAATAAATATTAGAGGTCTCACCTACTGTACATATAGGAAAATATGGCTGATATTACCATGAACCCTAGAAAATTATATTATGGGAATATTCTAATTATCACACCACAGGAGATATACACTGGCCATAACATAGTCATATGAACTCATATCATATGAACTCATATCATATGAACTCATGTCACAAACTAACTGCTATATAATAATATCCATCTATGGAAATTGATTAGTCTTTTCTAGCTATGTGACAGGAGAATCTGCATAAAATAAGACGCAACAAAAAGCACCGATCTAATTATAGTCGATATTGTGCAATCATAATACATAGTAAATAGTTTCTATAAAACCGGCTACTTAACCTTCTGCAAAAGACGTCCTGGAGCATGTGTGACTAGATGATGGGTGAATGGGGTTCTGCTCCTGTTTGGTGCCGTTCACATTTAGTGGACCTGCTGAATCGTGATCAAGCTGGGCCGCAGAACCGTGAGACCGTCTGTCCAGGTCTGAGTATCCGCGGTCACTGGCGGCCCCATGGTCCCCGGCGTAAACATCATCTCGCCTCCCAGACTCCTCTGTCTTGTGGTTCGTGACCTGAAAGCATCGCGCCGCGTCCTCCAGATGCGCCTTGACGTGGCCGCTGGAGGAGTTCGTATTTATAGACAACGAGTTGGACAGAAACGGCGGACAGTAGCCTCCAAAGGCGCGGCTCTGTGGCGGTGCTGCTGGTCCAGACGTGCACGAACTTGAGGAAGTCCACGGGAGCGTGCACACCTCTCTCCTATTGTAAGGGATCTGCAGCCCGGGTATGTGGGCTCCATTGCCCCGCAAGTTGGAGAAATACAGCGACTCAGGGGGAGTAAAATTCAACAGAGAACCAACATAGCCGGGATTTAAAGGATTCCGCTCACACATTTCCATGGAGCCTTACTCAAACGCTTCTTGCAAGCCTTTTAGCAACTCCTGAAGAATAAAGGGTAGGTAATTGGTGATTTGTTAATACAGAGTCACGTGGTATGCACAATTTGTTGTTCCGCCCCACCCTTGCTCCCAGTACTGCAAAGCAAAAATACCCCTTGAGGAAATATTTCGGTATTGAGTGGGTGGGGGATGAAGTTCAATTCCAACCATCTGTTTAGTCTGGAATTACATAAGAGTATTTGGTTTATGTCAATTTCAATGTCAAGGGCTCTTATTTCAAAAGCACTTGCGTGGAATCTCTTTTGGTATCATTGCGCTGTGCATGAAGAATAACAAGGTGGTTGTGTGGACTGACCCATGCACACGGGTACATGCAGGGCCTTAAATGCACCACAGGAGACCGGAGACTATCACCCATTTCTAATATTACCAGGCGAATACATCTGCATGAAAAAGGCATTCTCACAATGCAAAAATAATTAGAAATATACAGAATACTTTTGGGATGTAACGTTCAAAATGTTTTTTCTTGCATCGACAGAAAACACAAAGTGCAGTATGTACAACAAGTCATAAAAATGCCTTTTCCCCCCACATGCAATCTCAGCAATGTAACAGTAAGCCTCACACGTTCACAGTGTATGCGGTCACATTATATTAGATGCATTGTTGGGATGGCTTGGATGTGTTGCTTTTCTTGTGGTCACTCCTTTGCAAACAATGAGCTTTCTTTCGTGTCGGCCTCGAATACTAAAGACGTGTGGGACACATACGGAAATATATCCGCATTTCGATCATTCACATCGACTTTTACATAAACTCCAAGTCGTTTTAAAACATTTTCAGCGTTTACCACCCGCAGGTTTCTATACAGACCCAAATTCCTTATATCTAAAATAAACCTAGTTTACTTCTGCAGTTTAGGTCGATAGTATCTTAAAAAAAATGAGATTTAGTTGTTTTCCGTGTGAAGAAAAACGACATTACACCAGTCATATCTGTATAAAAGTGTCTGCGTGGCTGTACTGTACAATCACAATTACATCAATTACATCTAGTCAAAAGTGAGCATCTGAAAATAAACTGAAAAATATCCTCAATTGGCGAAAAATAATTAGGCCTGCATTATCATTTTACATTTAAATAATACAAATATTAAAATACTGCGTACCTTTAGCAATCCAAGTGCATTTTACTGGCAATACTTAGTGTACTATTGTCAGTGCTTCACTATAGAAATATATCTATAAACTCCTGCCATAGGGACTTAATGTGTGTCTGGTAAACTGTATTTGTGCGTTGTATAATCACCACTGAAATATTCCTATAATATTCCCAGTATACAACATGCTATTACATCCGATACACTCAGAAGAAACTGACTTTTATCAAGCTCCATTAAACTATTTTTTTTCAAAGGAGTGTGTTTTCTGCAGTAAAGTGCCTACCTGAATATTCTCAGGCTATAGGTTTAAGTAAGATATATGCGTGTGTGTGTGTGTGTGTGTGTGTGTGTGTGTGTGTGTCGATATTTTTGTCTTGGTAAAAACAGGCTTATTTTCATTTATTTGCACAGAGTGATCAGCCTAAAACTATTACACTGAGATTGAAAACATACATGTTTAGGGTTTAAAACCAGACAGGTTTCTCAAAATCACTGCAACCTTTGAGTAGTTGCGCGTGTAATCCGATAGGTGGCAGTGCACGTTCACATGGACTTCATGCTGCCATGCTGCCCTGGCTCTTTTCATTGTTTGTCAATTGCTTAATTCTGCATTAAAACATCAGCAGTTTCGGCCATCGCTGGAGTTGTGTAGATTTACTGCTTACGACGTCTTCGTGGCAGATTGCGCGACCATAAGGTGAAGCTGCATTGTGCCTATTTCAGCAGTCAAGGTAAGACAAGTGCAAAAAAAAAAATACATAAACGTGTATGTGTTGCAAATTACTGTTCCTAGTATGTTTGAATTAAGAAGAACAAATATTAAAAAAAAGCTGAAAAAACATGTATAATAGCGAGACTTATTTTAGAGGTGAAAACGACTGAATTTAAAATAGAAAATGTAGACAATTAAATACAATATTACAAAACAATAAGAGTTCAAATTGCAAACGTGTCAGCAGTATGAAAGTCAAGTCAGAAAATGAAATACTGCATATATATATATATATAATAAAAACAAAGACATTACAACAACATTATCTCTAAAGTGACAACCAATTAAAACTTCCTGGTTGAAAGCTTTGAATATATTTTGAGATTAGTTTAGAACTTTTGTTTTTTTGTTTACGTACTCAAGCTGTGTTCAAACGTGTGTAGAGTGTGTTTTCAATATTCAGGCCTATATCGAGAGATGTGGAAAAAACAAAAAAAAGTCTAAATTGTGTGTCGCCCCCAATGAGCAGCATGAATTTAATTTTTTTTAAAACTGTGTGTCGCATCAGAAAACTTGTGAAGAAACTATTCCCAAGTGAAAAAAATGGAAGTAAACGCAATCACTGTCAACTTTTTTATTTTAATCTGTTTTGCTTTGCCACGAATTTCCGCCAAAACATGATGTTATATCACAAACTGTGCACGAGCGTCCAATTTCCTCTTTAAAAATATGAAAATGCAATAAGTTTGTATTTGGGCCATTCAGGCTTACAGTGCTGCTCCGTGACGTTAGGCCAATGGCCTGAAGATGGGCTCCCACATTTACAAAATTAGAAGTGTTAGTGTTCCGTTTTAGTGTCATTTATTGCTCTGCGTCCTTCGTTTAGGGTGTGAGGAGCCAAATTGAGGAGCTTCAGTCTGGTTGTTTTCCAGACGCTTTGAAGGAAGATATCCGCCGTCTATTGTCCTTGGTAATAAACTTGCTGCTTCCCTCGTTCAAGTTCTCTTGGCTGAGAAATGTTTCCTTGAATCTTCCAAGTGTTAAAATCTCAGCAATGTTTAGAGCCAGTGGAAATTTAATCCCATGTAATGTAATTGACCGTATACTACCAGGTTACAAGAAGCATTGTTTCAGTTGTTGCATGGGAATAAAATATCTAACGTTTTTTCTTATTATTTTCTAAATATGTTTATTTTGGGGCATTTGAAACTCCCGTATAGCTTGATACAGAAGCAATATGCCTGCAGAGGGTTTAACAGAGCAGGTTTACAGATGTGTGTGATCGCCTGTGTATCGACTATATTTAGCAGTAACGATCTTAGAAATGTCGAAACGAAAAATGTGCATGATTGTGGATGTGAGAAATCCAGACAAGCAAAAGGCGCTATCGAAACGTTATGATTTCAAATAAAAAGAAAAAAAAATGTGCTGTAATAAAGCGATGAGATTACACCTGAAGAAATTTGAACCCAGGCATATTAATAAATCCCACAGCTTGGAGTTTCCCATGGATTTAAGCCCATGGGATTTGGTCATGTTTCATAGTGAGGTTCTTATATGAAACTGGAGTCACGTTATGGGACAAGCTTTAGAGGAATATCCTCAGCGTCTGCACTTTATCCACTGGAGGAAAAACGTCGGGAAAATACTTCACATTTATAGATTACATACAAATGCAAAGCAACGTAAGCACAGGTTGCACTTGTGAATCATTTATAATCAAGTTGAGTTTGCACCACCGCTGAAAGACATTATCGCCGGTTTGAAAATGATCACAATTAACTATTTAACAAAGGTATGGACTACACGCAGCTTAGTTTAGGACCAAGAAAAATGACAACAAGTAGCTCAGGACTCAGTCTGAAGCTAGACTACATCATGTTTTACCTGAGCAAAGACTACAACAATGTTTACTAAAACAGTAATATCTGTAAAAATGTCCGCTTTATAATGAACTGCCAAATGACAAAGCAAATATATACACATTTATTTCTAATGACCTACATATTAGTAGTCATTTTGATTGAACGTTCATTCTATTCATATTAATCTCTATTGTTGATTGTGCATTATTCGTTACTTCGTGCTCACTTAACCATTAGTGTCTCATGAAGCAGACCCCCCCCCCCCCCCAAACACACACACACACACATACACACCAAAGTTATTGAGTTTTTACTGTAAAATTACTTTCCTAATGACCAAACAAAGAAAAGCAGAACTTCGACTATTTCAGTCAGTTTAAGATGATGATACAGAAACATGAGTGATTGTTGAAATTCTTATTCACAAACAGCCAATAGTTCACTAACTTTATTCTGGGCACATGACTGTTACTGCCTTTAACGACGCAGTGATACGTGTGTATTGAATGAACAGCATCTTGCTCTTCACAGCATGATGATGTTCAAACTTTGTGCAATGTTTCCGATTGAACTCATTGTGAAGTGAAGCAGTGGGGAAAGACATATCCAATGTAAAATGTATTTCACTGTCCACGAGGCTGGACATAAGAACATGTGATTAAATATCACTAAAGTTACACATCTGTTAACGGTTCATGTTTAAAGACTGGATGCGAGGTTCAGGTATTGTGGGTGGGTGCGGGCTGCAGTTAGTTTGGTCCCTCTGATGTTATTTGGTTTGTTTGCATTCACGACATTTTGCCACTAGATGGCGCTCCCACTTAAGGAAAGAAGTCTGGAGACCTGCAGAGGCATAGCTGTCCCCAACACTGCACTAGCATGAAACTGTCATACAGCCACAGCTTCAGTTAGCAGGCAACACTGAAACATTGGTCCAGCTCACTGAGGGTTTGTATTTGAATCAGATGCAAAGATCGAAGCAACTGAAGCATTCTCTTTCACACAGACTTCAGAGGAGGAGGCAAATGTGCTTCAGCATCTCTCATTACTAAAACAATAACTACAAAAACAAGCCTCCATGCAGGAGATGCTAAAGGCTGAGAGATCCTCTTTTTATCAGAGTGATAATATTCTATAATTATGCACTGCTCCTTCTTTTCTTGTGCATTACACATTTTTTAATTATCTTTTTCCCTCCCACTACTTTGCATTGTCCATCCTGTGTATTTTTGTTTCATCAGTATTGATGAAAAATGTCATACAAAGAACTATTGCGTTCTTCCTGTATTTTCATCAATAAAAAAAAAAGAAATCATTACAAAAATGCATAATAAGAAAAAATAAAAATATTCTGGTAATTGGAACTAAAATATGTAATATCTACACAATTATGTGCTCTCACTTCAACAAGCTGTCCACAAGCGAAGCATAGAAGTCCACATCTCTCATTATTCATTATAAATCTACTCTGCATCCAGTAATGAGTGTGACTGTATGGGACCAGGAGGGAACTGGTAATGAAAAGAAAATTGTGTAAGAGGAATGCCAAAACATAGAATTTATTCTAAAACCACATACTGTATATTCAACAGTTGCACATAGATTTACATAGTGATTTGAACCAACGCTCATTAGATACACATGTAAAGTAAGATGCTAATTGGGTTAGCATTTACTTGACTCTAATTTAGAAATAGGTTCATGGTTAAAGGGACTGATCTCCATATATACAGCCTTTACCCCTATATCTATACATACCATTTACTGTAGGCACAGCGTGGCACTCCAGTGAAGAGCACATGGAATACATATGGAAACCTTCATCAGAGGGGACAAATTAACCAAAGAGTTACCTCAAAGTGTTAAAAAAGAAAACAAACAGGCCATGGTTTGTCTTTATGGAAGTGCAGACATGTAAAGGAATGTCAATGAAATCTGTCTCCTCTGCAAGTCAACTTGAGTAAAGTGGATTAAAAGGTAACGGGTTAAAACCAGGAGATCTTAAATCTAACATGTTATGTAAATGCTTCCCCTCTGTTCCTTCTCTCTGCAACACATCTAATAAAGTCACTCCAGTGCACTTTTGTTATATGATTCAGATGCATCTGTGCAACAGTTTCCATATCACTTCAGAAATTCTTGATTGAAGAGATGAGCCTGAGCCTCAAATTATTGTTTGAAATACTTCAGAGACATTAAACACCCTCACAGATGGGAACCATCTACTTAATATCTTAGATTTAAGCTTTAACATCTTAAGAAGAGAATGCTCTCTGTAATTAGTTGTGTATATTCACTAATTATCTTTATATTGCATGTGTATATTGACCATTAATTCTTATATGTGTATATCCACTAATCATTTGTGCATACTATATCCACTCACAATAAAAACATAAGTAATGCCTCAAACCTGAATTTCCTGGTCAGGCGACTTCATACAAAAGGAAAAGTCAAAAACATTTGATGTGCAATGGCTCATAAATCTGCAGACCTTGAACATCACACATGCATTTAGTTTTATAGCCTATTTAAATCTGTTAGGATGAAGCAGAGCCATCATTTGGCTGACTCTGTACGTGGTTATGAGAGCTGGTAATTAAAAAAGGGACAATTCACGCAGACCTAGCTCTGTTTTATGAAATTGGCCAGTTCTGTCTGGAGACGCAGTAAATTCAACCTCTTGTGACACGTGCACTTCAGGTCAGGGACAAAAAACAGGGCATCTTACATTTCAATAATACAGATTTTTGACTCAACCCCCTTTGTATGATCGCTCACCACATGCCCAGTAACATCCCAACTGGTTTCTACTGATATTTGAAAAAAAAGTAGTTAGTACAAAAGCCTGACTTAATGATCAGCATCCATCACATTGTCAATAACATGAGCCTTTATTAAACATTAAAAAGATGAAATAATGTTTAGAAAGTGCTTTCAGGTTCCTGTATCTATCACATTAAGATATATCTTCATCACATTAACACATTGTTACCAAGGGGTAATCTAGAGAGGCAGTATTACAGAATGTACATACATGGTATGTGTCAGTTTCCTCCAGTGCTGACACAGCGCGATGGATATACTGCAGGTCTGGTTATGCGAGACGACTCTTAGCTCTACAGATGTCTACTTAATATGGACTTTTTTGAAGTACTTTAAAGTATGACAGAGGGCAGATGACAGCTAAGGCATCAAAGGATGCTTAAAACTGCTTTAACACAAAGCAATACTGCAACTTCTAGAAGAACTAGGGAGAAGCTCTAGATGGTATCAAGCCAGCAGCGACGGCACATCGGGCCAGGGGCCGACAGAGGGTGGACCAGTGGCCCCTTCCCCACTTCCTGCTCCTCTACTTCCGGCTCTCTTGCTCGGACCACGACCATCTTAGAACTTGATCTTCATTTTGATCTTGACTACACATCTGAAAAACGTTGCGACTGCATCTTGCACGGTTGTCGCGCTATCACGGTCCACAGACAAGAAAACAACTGGCAAAGTACTCAAAGTGTCTCTGTCGTAGTCCCGGCTACAGCAGGTGACTCCAGGTCCACATTTCGCCTTGATGACACACACAGACGCACAAAGTGAGAACAATACCAGTGTTGCTGTCACGGCTGGTAATAAAAGAAGAGATTTCTGCAACTCTCAACAAGTTTCAAATCTCTGCCAGCTGATTGATAAATGTGGACGAGTTGTTGCCACAATCAAATATCGAAAACACGACAGTATCTCTCATAACTATAAATGATATGTACTTTTACTGCCTTGATGAGCAATGAGAAGTTTTGGGAATTCTGAATACGGGTCACACTTTTGTTGAACTGGCTGATACTTATATTGACACATACCGTGCAGCATTTTATCATTCCTATCCATATTTGTGCCATCTTGAACTCATAACATTTTCAACAAATAACATCTAACAATATCAGCACTTATAGTAGTTCTTATAGACTTCCCTGTCTGCAATACATTTCAGGGAGCTGAGACGGGGCTCATGCAGAAAGGAGGCCTGCACAGAGGTAAAGTCCGATCATCATGGGCCCTAAATTCACCCCTGAACAGTGCAAGTGGCAGCCACCATGTGCCTAAAAGCTGCAGTTCCTATAAAGTCCACTAGATGCTGCATCCAACCAGACTGACTGAATTGAGGTGGCTGAGAAACTCCCCCTACATCTTCTAATGGGCCTTTAATACAAGCCTTTTCACATTAGACCTTTTGACATGTCACAGTAGGAAACACACAGGCGATAACATCAATGAATGATGGCTGAATTCCATTTCGCTTCTTCGGTTTCAGCTGCTTAATGGGACACTTGAATAGAGCAGAGCCTTCGGTGATGTTATAAGTAACACCTGTGCTTTTCCAATGACAAGTCATAATGTCTGCTGACGCCTTTGAAGGCTATACTTCTGCAAAATTAAAAGACACGGCACGTCTTTGGCAAACAGGTGATTTTATTCATTTGGCTGATTAGACCTCATTTCTGGACCGTGAGGGTGTGTTTACGCTGAGATTGATTGACATCTCATCGACTCTTCTGTTGGTTTTGTTGCACCTGTTAGGGCGGGACAACTCCCACCTTCCACACTCATAGCTCGCCTGCTTTCTGCCTGAACAGAGGTCAAATCGGCAGAATAACTGAAAACACCCGCGGGTCTGTGCAGGGCCTTCGAGGCTTAAACAGAAATGTTTTCAGAGATCTTTGCTTGATTTTCAGTCGTTTCAGCCCATCACAGCCAGCCTTGGTGGCACCTCAGCTCCCAGACTCCATTTTTGTCCAGATTGGGATTTTCACACGTGAAACACCTGATTTTCTACAGCGTTGTCACAATGTTAAAATGCACAATGATGTTTTAAAAATATAGTTTTTTATTCATTTTTTTAAGTGTTATAGGTTTTCTTTCCATTTTGTTACAACAGCTTTTCTGCTGATTTTCCATGGCTTTACAATAGCCATATAATAGATCATCAAGACTGCTTATTTTTTACTCTGCTCTTACATCTTATCGCTATCTGCTGCTATGCAATGCTACTGTGTGCAAACGTGGTTAACAGTAGCCTATTGCTCATGTGCGCTTCATATTTCTCTGCATGGACAATTATAGGCTACTCAATAGTGGATGGTATAGCTATATTATCAATCCTACGTTTTCTGTTTTGAGAATCCTGATTTGGAAGATGTTGAAACCACTTTCATTTCATTAGGTTTAGAACATCTTGCCAAAAGGAGCTTAAAAATCAGCCATCAGGCTTAGACTGGCACATTTGTGGAAATGTTAATTAATGTGCATTGTCCTTGTGACTCAATAAATTAAATGTATGACCATACTTTTTGATTGGCACTTCCTTGTGAAATATCTCCAGCTTTACATATTTATACCTCATACGTGTTTCATAGTAATCGTTTTCAAATGTCAGTAAAGAATAAATTGCATTTGTTTTTACATTTTCTTGTATTGATCATTATCAGTGTTTAATATGCCTTTGAACACAATTCCTTTCAATCATTTCAATACTCATTTCTTGACACAGATTAGGAAATTACAATTGTATTACCACAGGAAAAAATCTGAATCTAATTCCTTTAAGCCTCAATTCTCAGGAAATTGTTAAAGATGAACTTGAAATGTTGCACAGTGGTGGCTCCACATGGCAGAGTAAGTAAACTGTGAAGGGACAAATGTCCACTTAAATGCTGAGAAACCCTACGACCTTTGCCGTCCACATTGTGATTGAGGCTGATTCTCTATGAATTCTCAAACTTTAGATTCTTATAGACTCCAAAATGTTTTAACAGTATGCTTAGGCAAAGGTCTATTCAGAGTGTGAAGATAAGAAACACACATCTGTGCCATGAGCCAGCCTCTGAAGATGAGCTTGAAAGACTTCATGTCTGAGTATGAAGCATAATGTTTCATTAAAAAGCATTGAGGTTTTGAAAAAGAAGATTGCAATGTTTAAAAGCGAATATTTTCTATAGCTTTAAGAACTTAATTATCATTCAAACAGTAGAGATAATACTCATATTTGTTTTACTCTTCAAGATTCAGTGATATACGAACACATGGACGAAAAAACATCTCTTGATAAGTATTTAATCAAACAATGTGAACCAATCAGAGGAAAGATGTACAGCTGGTCAAGAGAAAAGAGGAGCAGAATAGTGAGATTTGATCTATTATGCTCAACAATTAATTAAGCTTTAGAGTCAAATTCAAAGACACATTGCAAATGATTATAGGATTATACAATTCAGTGTCTGCAATGCAAAAATATCTTAAGGTAAAACTCTTCAAAGATTAATCAGCTGCACAATTAATCCAGTACATGTATGCAAATTACCTAATTATTTTAAATGTAGATTCCCAAAGCGCTTAGGAGGGCAAACCAGTGTCTTATTTGAGTACAATGATATTTTTTTCCATTCAAAAATAAGAAAATATTGTGTTCACTAACGAAGCGATGGGTGCATTTAACTAAATTAAATGTTTTACAGTAATTGGTCTTATCCTGCGAGTCATAAAACATAATTCTACTAAATAAGGTTAGAACATTATTTTACATAAATACAGCTTTTATAACAAATGATTAAGTGGGCTGAAATATATTTAAATTAGCTACATGCAGTACGTTGATATTGAAATTCAAGCTGTAATAGGTTTTTATCCTGGTTAGCCTTATAGCTGTCAATATTCAGTGTCATTCTGTGTTATCCCAGAGGGAAGGGCCGACTTTGTTCTGATTTGAATCTCATATTGCTCACCAGCATTATAAAAAAGAGGACAGAAAGTGGGAGGTTAGGGATGTGGCTCCTTGGCTTATTGCAGCTTCGAGCTCCTTAAATGCCTTTGAAGAAGCCTAATTAAAATAAATTGTTAAATGATTTATCAATGAATTGCCATATGCACTAATCTTGGGTGGAAATGATCCAAAAGTGCTCAGGATAGACACAAGTCAGGACATCAGGTAAACTACAGCCCACACTTCCCATTCAACACCTCATATCAATGATAGCAATTAATATTAAAAACCTGAAGGAGGCGCCAGAGGACGCGCAGAGGATAATCTGATGGTGCCTTTACAGTCATTTCACATCGAGAAACCAGGAGTCCATGCATGGGTGTTATGTCTTTACACATCGAGTCTCCGGCAGAGTTAATATGATGCATGCATGTGGCAGTAATTTGCTTGTTAATATTCTAACTGCCATGCAGATATAAAAAGGTTTCGATAGGTAGGAAATGACTTCAAAAAGAGAAGAGATTCTGTTAAAAACGTAAAATATTCGCTCTTAAAATCTGAATAATTGGTTTAAATTCAACAGCCAATCAAAATGAACAAAGAAAATGTGAATAATTACCTGTAACAAAATATAATTTAAAATAACAGTGACTATCATTAAATAATAATAATAAAAAAAAGATTATAAACACGTTTTTAAAAGTAGCCTATCATGACATACAAATAAGATACTTCTATATGCATTAATGAATATATAAGCGTGTGCTGTTGTCGGTAATTGTGTACTAATGCAAGCATTATCACCACATCAAAATGTGTCTTTGACGAACTGTGTGGAACAAAACCCAAAAACCGAGGAAAAGTATGAAACGCACTAAAAATAGCAACATAGTCTGAAAAACTAGAAAACAATAATACCCTTAATCTCTCATTACAAACGTGCACCTTAATCCTAATGCACCTCACATACTGGTTAAAGTGGCAGAAATTGTAAAAAAAAAAAAAAAAAAAAAAAAAAAAAAAAAGAAGAAATAAGGAGAATAAATAAAAAGAACAACGATTAGAGAGAGGGAGGGCGAACCGAGAGGAGGGAAACAATAGAGAATCAAAGCATAATAATATTCCTAAATGAAGAGGGAAATGTTGCTCCGCTCATTTTATTAATCAGACTGTCAATTTCACCCAAGAGGCCAAACCCCAGAGCAATCTAAAACAGACTCAGAGATCAACCCAGGGACAAGCACCTCGCTCCTCACTCCTCTCTTCCTCTCCACTTGGATATTATTCGTCTGACCGAAGGCCGCCTCCATCATCAAGTGACAGCCCTCTCCTATTTATTTGCTTATAAACCTGTTACAATAAATGATCATTGGAGCAACGTCAGTCGAGCATTTTAACAACGAACAGCAACCACTTTTGATGAATGACATTTTGCTGGTGTGGGGAGGATGCACGGCTCGTTTTGAGCAGTCGCTCGTCGATTGCATTCAGATTCTTTCATTTTTTGCGTCTTGCTTATAAAAAGGTTTAGAGACAGTTATTTAGAGACAGTTGCTGAGTTGCATGCGGATTTAAGCTCCGACACAACTCATTGGTGCTCCAGCCCCCCTGGACAAGTGTTGTGTGGTGTGGGTTTTTTTTTTTTTTTTTCGTCTTGCACGGCTTAATGATGGAGAGGATAAGAAAGGAGATGATATTGATGGAGAGAGGTCTGCACAGTCCGGTCGCAGGGAAGAGGCTCGCAGACACGCCTGGAAATTCAGTGCTGGAGGCCCTGGAAAACTCTCAGCACAGCGGACGGCTAAGCCCGAGAATAACTTCGGCTTCTCTCCATGGAAATCTTGGGGACATCCCTACGAAAGGCAAATTTGAAATTGAAAGTCTTTTCGGCACACACCACAACAGTGAAAATAGCTCTTCGGCGGAAATTTCTTCGTCAGAAAGCAGGAAGAAAATGAGTCTTTACTCCGAAGTTTCGCCAGATTCAGATATTAACAGTGATGTGGAGGTGGGATGCCCTTCACATCGCTCCCCGAGCCAGCACAAGGAAAACAACAAAGGTACGATTTAGATTTTACTCCTTATTTATGTTTTTTTTAAATTTATTTATTTTATGTTATATTTTGATGTTAATATAGCGGCTATTACTGTTATTATTTTATCTCGAGCCAAAAACCGAAATAAAGCTAAATTCAAGTATCATCATTATTATTATTTGTAGTATTTTCTTTATTATTTTTATTTTTATTACTATTATTATAATTATTATACAATGGATACATGTAGCCTATTATCAAAAAAATATTAACAAAAATGTTATGCATTTGCCTCTTCTTTTTTTTTTTTTTTTTTTTGTACATCAACGTTATTAGTTTTATCATTATTGCCATTAAATTGTCAAATATACCACAGGCCCACACACACACGTTTAATACTTAAACATTATCGATATCAATAACAATTTGTTTCTTTTTATTATTTTTAGGTTTTTCAGATAGTAATTCTGGATCTTCCAACATAAGCTCGAACTCCCTCCAGAATATGAACGGTAATCTATCGGGAGGATCAAACAATTCAAATAGCGACCAAGTGCGGAGATATCGGACTGCTTTCACCAGAGAACAAATCGGAAGACTGGAAAAAGAGTTTTACAGGGAAAATTACGTTTCGAGACCGAGAAGATGTGAATTGGCCGCAGCGCTGAATCTGCCCGAGACTACTATTAAGGTAAAGATTAATCTTCATTCATTATTCTTTGTGCATGTCTGTGCAGAAAAATCAATGTTGTGGGTATCAAAAGAATAATAATTACAATGCTCTGCAGTAGAACATATAGTTAGTATTTATGCTGGTGAAATGTTGCAGTGTGATATTTTGATTTTATCCTTTACACAAAATAACGCTTTTATTTATTGCTCACCCCCGAGGTGATTATCAATTCAACCGTTATGTGTGCAATTCATTTATAGCCAACGCCTTTAAAATAGTAAATGAAAAATTTATATATATAAAAATATATATATTTATTAAAGAGACATATTTATTTGGTAGATTGTAACTGCTGCAGCATGTGACACTTGATCATTTTTATGTTCGATGACAAGAGCACTTATAGGACATTTTAGCATCAGTGTCTGTCCCGAGCACGCGCTGAGGCACACTCTCAGAGCTCTACATTTAGAGCTTTGAGACGACATGGCAGCTTCAACATGGGCCTTGTTTTCACTCTGTGTGCAGGTATGGTTCCAGAACAGGCGGATGAAGGATAAAAGGCAGCGTTTGGCGATGTCCTGGCCCCATCCAGCAGACCCCAGCTTCTACACTTACATGATGACGCACGCGGCAGCTACAGGAAGTCTACCTTACCCTTTCCACTCGCACATGCCTCTCCATTACTACCCGCACGTCGGTGTCACGGCAGCAGCAGCCGCTGCCGCCGCCTCCGGCGCCGCCTCGTCACCTTTCGCCACTTCCATCCGCCCCCTCGATACCTTCCGAGCACTCTCCCACCCCTACTCGCGACCAGAGCTCCTGTGCAGCTTCAGGCACCCGGGACTCTACCAGTCACCCGCAGGCCTGAATAGTTCAGCAGCGGCATCAGCGGCGGCGGCGGCTGCGGCAGCGGCGGCGGCGGTCAGCGCCCCGTCAGCCACCGGGCCTTGTTCGTGTCTGAGCTGCCACAGCAGCCAGGCGGCGAGCGCGCTGGGCGCCAGGAGCGCGAGCGCTGACTTTACCTGCACAGCTTCAGGGCAAAGATCCGAGAGTGGATTTCTGCCGTATTCTGCTGCTGTTCTCAGCAAGACCTCAGTCCCGTCACCAGACCAACGAGAAGAAACCTCACTTAACAGATAACTCATCATGCAGCCCACACGACCGGTTCCTTTTTTGCCCTTGTCCTACTTTAGGGGATAGGCCTACTTTAAAAATCACACCTGGGTAAATCATTTGTTTATTAGGCAGCATTGTAAACACACACATTTAGATTAAAAAAAAGTCTGATACAAGTCCAAAAGACTCTTTCTAATGAAATACAAATGAATAGCTAGCACCGACAATTTTGCAAGATTTTTTCTAAAAGCTTGTGCCCTTGTGTTGTGCCAATAGACCAATTTTTATAGTGGATTAATTTATAGATATTTGGAAAAATAACAGACCATGCAGTGTATCTATTCTGTCCCCGTGCCTCAAGTAATGTGCCATATTCAATTCATTTATTTATTTCTACAAATCCCATAAATTAAACCAACATCTCTAACCGAGTCACATTCCATATTTCTGCGCCTCAAATGTCAAATATTCAGCGTGACGAACCCAGTCTGGCTACCTTGACTCCTCTGGTTTTTTAACATTCAAACGTGAGCTGATTATGCTATCTAAATTTGGATAGCAGAGGGTCCTGCTTTTCTGCCCAGCAGCATATCTTTCTTCACTAGGCCTAATAGACTGAGATTTTGGCAGGGATAGCTTCTCCAACACCCATCCTCTGCTCTATGGGGACCCCCCTAATAAGCTAGAAGGGTGCATATAATTTTGCACCGCGTCTTTCGTGTCAATTTTTATGTTAATAATGAGAGGATCATGACAAAAATGTTCAATCATGTACCTAGATGGAGCTCCTTGGAATACATGACTGTAAGAAAGTTCCTCGTTTTGAGACCCGCTGTCAAGTGCTAACAACCCGCGGAGGGAAGTCATTAGACATACAAAAGACCTGGAACAAAGCGACAGTCCTGGTACACAGATGCACTGGATAAGGATAATATAATACACATGTAGGGTTTCAAAATATTACATGCAGAGAAGCCTACAAAGAGCCCCCTTAAAATGTAGTTCACTGATAATGCGAATTACCTCGACACACAGTAGCATCTCTTTTATTTACATAGCTGAACCATATCAAATCCAGTATTTTCATAGGTGTGTAATCCCATTAGGACCTCTTCACTCAGCACACACATTGGGGGACTGAGCAAGGCGAAAGTTCAGACTAAATAGCCTGGCTTTACAATCTGTCTGCGCCTGTAAAAATGGCTATGTGCTATTTTATTCGTTCCTGTTGGGACATCACCAATATGTTAATTATCAAACATGTGAATTGTAAATCGTGAAATATTTTGCAAATATCATGGATAGTCCTACTGATAGTTGGAAACTAAATTATTGATCGCCCTGAAAAATACTTCATGAAATGTGGATGGTAGGCTGTTTTTTTTAAACACGTTTTTTATTTATTTTGTGTGACTTGCTGAATGTTTTTTTTTTTTATGTTTAAACACTGGATGTACAAGCCAATAGGAGCATCACATAGTCTACAAATCGGCCTGTAAACTCACCAATAGTCCAAATTCATGATCTGTATTTCGTGCAAAAATTAAGACTGAATTATGGTAACATTTCTTTACGGTCCACTCAAAAGAGGCTTTAAAAAAGGGCTGATAAACGAGCACTGAAATTAAAATGATGAACATAGTATTGGCCTTTGTCCCTATGGGTCTCTGTTATAACTCTATATCTCTGTATTTAAAATATCAATGACTGTATGAATTTAAATATTTTAACTTGAAAAAAATTGTGCAATATGAAATGTAAATCCTGTTATTTATTGATCGTGTTTGTTCTTGGAAAATAAATAAAAAAAATCTTTACAGATTTTCGCTTCTTTACGTTAATGACATTTCTGCCAAATAAACCCCATGGACTTCGTCGCAGTTTAACAAACTAACTCTAATTTAATTGCTTGAAATAATGTAAAAATAAGAGCATATATTACACATGTTGTTTTACATATTTTAGAACATTCAACAACGACATTGAAGACTTCTTAGGTTTATTAAGGTGCTGTGACACCATTTCTATAGCAAACACTGTACAGCATGAATTAAAAAAATACGTGGAAAGCTACAGGGAATTTGAGGCCTGCCATCACGGGTCATCCCGGCCCTATAATTTACCATTATTTTTACATTACCTCTAAATGATACAAGCTGATACTGTCGTTAATTGCACTTGGTTAAAATATAGCCTACACCAGAATGCTCCCAAGGGGCTTTAAGATAAGTTGCTTTTTTGAACATCCCCATTAAAGAAATAGGATTAGGGCAGCAAATATGGGCGTGATGTATCACCATGTTTCCTTGCTCTTTACTAAAGCGAGGGTTGCAACCCATACAACAAAAGCATTGAGATAGATGGAGGTGTAGAAAGGAAAAGACAGAGGCCAGAAAAACACTGCCCACAATAACACGATTAGTTTTGTATCCAATGTGCAAGACTGAAAAAAGAATTCATCATAATGCAGAAGACTGTCTGTCACCTTCGCTGAATTGCTTTTGACAAGAAAATAAATCTTTGGGTTGTTTAATATATTTTATATTTTCTTTATTTCGGTGCTAATAGAAAAACCAAATTAAATGTCCACCAGCGAGATAGAAATGCAAAGATCGATGATCCTGCCCCTACTGTCCAATCACCCCTATTTAATTGACTGTATTTTCAGGGTAATTGAACTGCTTGTTGTAAATTGAGGATTTTATAGAAACGACATGAAAACTACATTTACTGACATTCATCGCATCTTTGACATTGATTATCTGATCAGCGCCGTGTCATGCTAACCTCCAATTCTTCATTACACACTGTTTATGAGCTGTTACAGAACAACTTGCTTGTTCCAGAGTGATTGATTGCCTTATTAACGCGTGTTCTTGTAAGTGTGACCGGACTGATTACGATGCATATGTTTAGAATAATGTTTCATTTAGCTGACTGCGAGTAATGCAGGGTGACAGCTGCTGCGGGAGGACAAAAAACCTAAACTACAGGGAGCAAGCGGGGCCAAAACGCATTTAAGGTGGAACTAGAAGACAGCGAAGATACCTAATGGTCAAATGCAGTCACTCAACGCCAGATGAAGGACTGGTAGCTCAGGGTCTACTTCACGGAGCCAACTGAGGACTAACCTATAGTATATATGTTATATACACACATCACGTTATTCTAACTAACATCTCCACATGAGTTCTTTTGTTCCTATTAATGCTTTAAAAGAAGAGCCGTACATGCACAACTGTGGCATCACACTCCAACATAGCTCTTCTTAAAACATATTGTCCCCACATTTGAATCTGATGCAGTGCAGTATTTACAACTGACATACCAGCTGTTACATCAAAACATTGGAATCAATCAAATCTCATCAAACACTGTCAGAAAACATGCAAGCACTTCACAGCTCAAACCCCTCTTCAGGTTGGGATTTTTCATATCTATTCAGCTCTAATATTCCTCCAAAACGTAAGGAAAACATGCAACATAAACTGCAGCCTGATGAGATTTATGCCACCATTATGCTTCTAAAGTAGTCTCTGCTCTGTTTGTCTCAAATCATTGCCTCTGTTCAAATGTTACTTTCATATATTACATGACATTAATTCAACTATAGCTCATTAAGACAGAATGAAATGGTTAAATTAACTTATCAACTCATAATGATGATGAATGAGGTATTAATTCAGATACAAGCTGGGCAATTTGCAATTTTGCGCGTTTTGATGGTTCTCAAATAACATTTAATATAACGGGTCATCCCCTCAATCAATTACACGAGCATGTGAGGCGGTCGTATGGAAAATCCTTTTTTCATGCATATGTATTGAAACATGTTCTCAATTATCTTTGGAAATTGGTTTTATTGTTTTAAAGACCAATTCTTGTAGTAGTCCTTAGCTCTGGATACGCTTAAGGTGGTGCAATAAATTGCTTTTCTTCTGTCTTATTCTTGAAACTCAGCCTGAGACACTGATATTAGAAACAGTAGATTTTGTTTCATATTATATTTGCTTGATATTATGTTTACAAAGATTAAAAAGTAAAACATTTATAAAAAAAGATAGTTTTTAGAGGAGTACTTTTGAAGTATAACGTTATTTTATTAATTTCTTCCTGTAGAAAGTATTTCTGGTTGCATCTGGTCCCATCATCAACAAATGCATTTTAGTCTTTTCTTGCATTTTTTGTAAAGAATTAGGTTGAGGTGGGACGTTTAGGCTGTGTGCAAAACTGTCCCCTAAAAGAACCTTTACACTTGAAATACATTTAAATAAATTAAAATGACTCGAGACCCGTTAACATCAAATCATCAAGCAGTCACCAATATTCCTAATGCAGTTTACATAGGTGCACATACAGGATGTGTGCTTCATTTATTTAGAATATATATATATATATATATATATATATATAAAAAAAGAAAAGAATCATAATAAAATATGGTTTATGCCTGATCAATTTTTCTGTGTATTAATTCTTAGTCTCACTGAGATCCACTTTGCCCCTCTCTCGTTGGAATTAGACGTAGATGAAGTTGTGCTCTTGGGAACTTCTGGCTGAGGCTACGGCACAACTAATCCCTTTGGAAATTGCTACAACCTTAAAATACCATTATCGGTTGTTTCTGCATGTATCAAAACCTCCTGAAGTCAGAGTGATTTCGGGCTGGTTTTTAATTCATCATAATTCGATCACATCGATCTGGATTAAAAATCAATTCTTTTTCTTTCAGTATACTTTTATTTTGAGACAGCATTTGAGAGCATGAATAATTCCCATTACAGTCAATATGTTTTGGACCCGTCTCTGGTGTAATTCTTTAATGAGTCTGGGTCACAAGAGGTCTCTTATTTCAGATTTTACTTTGACAAAATATGTAGAAGTGGAGCCTTGAATTATTCAAGGGTTATGTTAAAGACCAGTAAGATTATTTCTCAATAGTAATAAGACTAAACCTCTGACCTGATCCCAACCTGTCTGAAGCTCGTGGCTAAACCAATGCTCTCAAAACACATTGATAGAGGTTGATGGACTCAAACAAGAGTGGCGTTACTTTTTAATTTTCTCCCTACAAGATGCTGTGAGATTGCTTCTCCCCAATGGCCACTTCACCTGTTATTTTAAATCTGATGTTAAAGTCAAAATGGAGACAATGCTTCAGAATGACACACAGTACTGCAAGTATTCAGGGATTATTTCCTTTGTTTTGACCTGATCAAGGCTCAAACAGAATATGTCCTTGAACACTTTCAGGAGAAATACAAAGAAAAGCAATACAATGAAATGGAATATAATATAATATTAAAACATTAGAAACGTGTTTTGAGGTGGGCGCCGACTGACTTTGACCTTCAAGTTAGTATATTAAATAATGAATACAGAAAAAAAAAATATATATCAGCTTTACTGTTTCAACATGATAAACTGTTCAGATGTTGCATTATAAAAAACATATTTCAGATCATTGGTCTGTGTAAAGAGCTTCCTAAAACCAGTCACACAGTAACATAGTACATGACCACAATATGTGTAGTGGTCATCCGACTATGTTGAGCGTAAAATATGGATATGTGAAGTAAAAAATACATGACTGAGATGAGGGTTGGGCGATATGGATAAAATGTTACATCATGCTAGGCTATATATATATATATATATGTATATATATACACACTGTGTGTATATATATATATATATATATATATATATATATATATAGCAATAGATATAAATTGTCTATTTTATTGTTATACTTTGTGAAAATTCAAATGACAAACAATTTCTGGATAAAATAACCATATGGGACTGAATATCTGAAATAAATACCTGAAAAATTAAAACTGATCACTTTGATGCAAATACCCAACATTGCCCTGAAGAAGTTCTAGTTATAAATCAGCAACACTGCTCACAATGACCTAATACAACCACAAACATTGGAATTTTTGATTATGTTCATGAATTTATAAACTATAAGCAGTATAGTAAAATATGTGAATAATTTTTTTGCATTTTATTGCTGTTTGACAAAATCATAATTCAGTCCTTATTACTCTAATGGTCCCCCTGATTCCTTAACATGTTGTCCGTCTTCAAAAAGGACAAATTGCTCCACGTTTCACACACAACCTCCAAAACCATTGGCCTCCTTACCTCCAACCTCTCAGACCACTACAGCAGCAGCACCACACATAGCACGCACCACAGCACACAACCTTCAACCCATTTTTCACGTTACTCCCATGAAGAAGTAGAGGATTTCCATTGGAGTCACGCACCTGTGCTATAGCAGCTTTAAACACAATACCACGCTGATTACAGGGATGCACTTACCTTCGTAATTCCTTAGTTCCATAGGTGGCAAAATCAACTTCACACTAATGGCTACCAAGGGCTGCAAACAATTGGCTACGCAAGTTGGGTCCTTGAAATTTGAGCAAATGAAGGCCAGAAAGAGACACCTTTGTCTAAAGGTTATGATGACCTATCTAATAGGCATAAAGGACGCACCTGAACTGGGATGATGTCGTTTCTTTTTGTGTACTCACCTTATGCTGTCATTTCAGACGTGGGTGCATTTGGTTCCACATCATCCTCTCTTAATGTCCACTCTTCAGTTAGACCCCAAATGATGAGCCTGATGTGAACGTAGTGTGCCCTTCTTGTCCTCAGCAAGGAAACCAGATGAAATCATGGATGCCTAAAAGTGAACATGCAAAAAAAGTTCTTTAAAAGTACTGATGGTGTAGTTAGCAACGAAAGAACAGCAAGCCAACACTATCTAACTACAGCCACATGACCACAGTGGGAGTTGGCACAGTCTTTGCTGTGGCTGCTTGTGCCAGGATGTGGGTCTGGGACAGAAATACCACTTGTTGCTATGACAACTGTAGTAGCTATGGCTTTAGCTGTGGCTACGACTGCTGTTATGGCTGTTCAATATGACTGCATGGCTACTTTATACAATACCCAAGATAATAACACTGGTCAGGATGAACCAGCCAATGAAACCATTACAATTAGGTGCACCAGCAGAATTCCTGCATGTAGCCTACTTAATGTTACATCCATTAAACATATATGTGTTGTAGCTTTAGGAATCAGAACAGCCACAGGCATAGCCAGTCATAGCTACAGTGAGTCAACAGTTGCAACTACAGCCATATTTCAAACTGCAGCCACAGACAAAGCAAGAGCAGTAGTAGCCATAGAACTACAGCCACAACCACGATCACATGACCAGAGTAGGGAACTAGCTAGCCTACATTAGTTAGCTTAGCATTAGTTACATTGATACACTCATTAAATGAGCATCAGCAGTCACAATCATACGTATATACTAGCTAATCAAACAACTGCTAATGTTTCCTCATTAGCATCAAGCTAACTACTTTACACAGAATAAACACAAAATACATTTAGGTTTGACACAACTGCCAAATGGTCACAAAACTTTTCACTGATACTTACAAATTGCTATGAAATATTACAAAGCAAACAAATGAGTTGTTTTATACACAACCTATCCAAAGTGTAGCGCCCACAAACTACATGTTAGCTAGCTAACATTTTTAGCTAGGTTTCCTTGTTAAGGCTCACCTGAAGCATTGGGCAGTGTAACATCACAGCACAGTAAAGTAACGACATGTTGGCCTGTACTTGAGGCTGAAAAACTGGAAACTTTAGTGTGTTGACATGTGCAGCAATACAACACAATAGAAGAGACGCAAACCCGAGTAATTGCTCAACCACCCCTTATATACCCCACAAGCCCCTAACTAGGACTGGACCAAACCGCCGATGGGGGGGGGCTCACTAAATGCAAACACATAAAAGTTTAGCCAAATAGATTTACAATTTATACAAATGTGTTGACAAACGGCCAAGCATTTTCAGAGATAAGCATCTATGTCACCACTAGCTTCAGGGAAAAAAAAAAACCTTTTTAAAAAATAGACTTTTCAACTTTTCTATTTTCAACCCCTGCTCCTCACACATGGTAGACCCAGGAAGTATAAATAGATATTACATCCTCTGCAGGGCTTTTTGCATGAGGACCAGAAAGCTAACAATTGTAACATTATTAGCAGTGCTTAGCTTATCATCAAACACCAACTGCTCATCTATGTTTCATATTTGTGTAGGACTGGCTAATCTTATCTTATGTCCCACAAACATGAATACACGCATGGGATGAAATGCAACACCATGATTAGTAGATCTCCAACTTCATACCAGGTGCGTTGCTCAAGGGAACCTCGGCAGAGCCCAGAAGGTGAACTGGCACATCTCCAGTTAGGCCATGCATTGTGTAGCATATTTAACACCTTTTTCTATCTTTTTTTTCAGGTTGTCTTGCTTTAAGATGGATTTATACTTTTCAAGTCGGGTTGTTGCAGAGACCATGTACAACGCTATACTGTAGCTCAGTCAAGGTCCTGCCAGAGAGCGCTTACTTGCACATCAAGGATACGTGTATATCATGTAGACTCCACAGGAACTCTTAACTGGTGAACTTTAACTGCAACTTATTTCTTAGCCTTGCAGAAATCACATTTCACTGTAGGCTATAGACCATGGGTTACCTGAGAACCCGGCTCTTGACATTTTATATTTTAGGTGTTTATGGAGTGAATTGTAACGGAAGTGGCAGGAAGATGCAGGTACTGCGTAAACCATAGAATAAATGGGTACATTAACAAAAGTTTGACAAAAAAAAAAAATCTGCAAGTAGGGCTGTATTACTTTGGAAAACTGGGAACTTCATTAAAATAAAAATGTGCATGTCTAGGTATGTGCTATTGTGTTAATGGCTTTGTTGTGATTTTTTTTGTGCTGTAACAATTTCCTGTTCTCGGGTCTCTTGCAAAAGAGATCTTGGTCTCGTGAGATTACCTGATTAAAGGCTATCTATAGCGATCGATGAATGTGTATAGACAGAACTTTTGCAACCCAGTTATTCACATGAAAATTGAATAGGAACACAATTAATGGCAAATATAGATAATGCTATGTTTTGGAAGTAACATACATTCATTTAAAAAAAAGAAAAAATGCATTATATCAATGCACAAACTGTGTTCTTGATTACAAAGATCAAAGTTGTGAAAAGAACAGTTGAATCTACTAAATAAGCAAACACCACAGCCCTGCCAACCAATGAGGCTTCAGCAGAGACTAAGTGGCCCTAAAACTCGAGGCTGACGGTCCGCCTTTGAGTGCCATTTGGCCGTCGTTAAGTCCCTGTGGTCGACCATTGGCCAGTGTTTTTGTGGGGTGTCTATTGGCACTACTCGGCCCTTATGATGACTGAGCATGTTGAAGCACTGGTGGACGGAGTCAGGGAGAGTCAGATGTCTGACTGGCTGTTCAGCCAAGCAAATGCGTAAATTCACCCATGTAGTATAGGCACTGCTTAATTTTGCCTTCAGGTTTTCTTTTCTTCTTTCACAATCAAAAAACTATAGGTTGCCAGCACCAGTTATAGTTGTTTTTTTGTTATATAGCCACGCTTACTGTGTGGTTCTAGGGACTCTGTCCGCAACATTTTTAATGGATTGCCATGAAATTTGGTACAGATATCCACGTGCCCAGAGGATGAAACCTAATTACTTTGGTGATCCTCTAACCTTTTATCAAGTACCAGCAGCAGGATTCAGATTGCTTACATAAAATTAGGAAATAAAGTCCCTTTACTTACTATAGTGCAGACAAGGTGGTTAGCATCGTCTGGTATATCTTCCAAAAGTGATAATTTCTCTCCTAATTCTTTATTGGGGTTCCGCTTCCAATCTTAAACTTATTTCTTTGACCACCTCAGTTGTTTTTTTAACTAAATAGCAAACTTATGGTGTTTAACCGATGTTAAAACAAATAGTTTCTTACTCGATGTTATTGGAACACTCTTTTTTTAATTTATATTGTTTAGTCTGTTTTTACTCCTGTGTTTTAACAAAATAATGGGCTTGTTGTGATCTGCTCTGGCTTTTATGAGCACCCTGAGGCCATTGCTGTGCTTACACTCACTAAGGAATCCCACTATTTAAATTATTTTTGCAATATAGTGTGTTATACTGCACATCTAAACATCAGCTTTAGAAATTAGACCTACTGCAATTTGACAGTGTTACAAAAGCTTTGTTTGATTAGATACCAGACTTGAATGGAGAACGCGTGATTGCATTTTGTGTGGAGACCACTCCAATAAATCTAATGCTTTGTATTTAGTCATATATGTATTAGCCCTATAATAGATGAAAGACAGCATTGTCCATTGTAGTGACAATGTTAGTACTGTTTAAACTTCTGTAAAAAAAAAACCCTGCAAAAAGCACAACAACTGCTTCTATGTTACATTCACTTGGCAGACACTTTGACCAGTGACCTACATTTTTGGCATACACATACTAAGAGTCATTTGGGGTTCACTGACATGTGCAATTTTGGATTGAACCACCAACCTTGCAAATAATGGCCAATCAATGGTCAACCAACTGTGGCACAGCCACCCTTTTACTACTAGTGGGGTTGGCCGACATGGTGGGGAAAAAAATATTATCACAATAACAGAAGACCAGATATCAATTATGCATCGCAATGTCTCTTATTGCATTCACAATGTCAGTTAAATCCAACTGGACCTCTTTTACTTTGAAAATAACTGTTGGAGATTATAGGATACTTTACATTACATCCACATTAAGATTAAAATGAATGAATGAATGATGTGTTTTAGTATATTACCAAACTCTAACTAAAAGTCCTCTTTTTTTTTAACCACTCATAAAACAACTAGGCCACTAGCTACAACAGCAACAACTAATAATCTACTAATAATATCCCAGCTAGGCGTTATAATAATCATAACCAAGAACACAAAGTTCCCCCGCTGACACAGTGCGGGACTGAGAATATAGTTGTATATTCTAGCTGTGTCCCAGTGTGCATGGGGACACTTTGATGAGTTTACACATAATAACAGTGAGTGGGCCCCATCGTGCAGCTGGAGGCCCGGCGGTGCTGCTCGGGTTCCAGGCAGCTCTTCCAGCGGACACGCCCCCATCTTAGCTCTGACACCCTCCGTCTGAAGAGCACAGGAGGACCGCAGTGCTGCCACAGGCTGTCGAAACCAGACAACTCCACTGCCAAGGTAAATAATCCTCCCCTCCCCCTGTATTTAAAAAAACACTTCGCTGTGATTCATTCACTTTCCAGCCGTTTTATTTCACCTCGCTTGCTTCCACAAAGCGCGTGAACTAAGTTAGCTGCTGTTAACCGCTCGCGACCAACTGTTGGCTGCTCTGCTGTTAGCATCACCTGCTAACTGTTAGCTAACTATGGTTAGCTACCTAAGGTTAGCTTCGGCGATGCTAACGGTTTACTCGACTGATAAGTGTATAAGTGGGTTAAGAAGTCCTTTTGGAAACGCCATGACAAAGCTTTCCTTTCAGGTGGCCGGTGCCGTAAGGTTAACGCTGATTTGAGTTAAGTTGCCTCTGAAAAACCAAGCGTGAAGTTGTGGAGTTTGCTAATTTAAGTTAGCATGTTAAATGCAATTAATGGAAATGCAAAGTGTAACCGTCAACAGAGCGCCGTTAGTTTGTGGCAGTTGTGTGTGTGTGTGTTGCTGTTTGAGTGGCACCACTTTGACTCGGGACAGGTACACGTAGATGATCATATTGTATGTTAAGACTGCAGCCCTGCAACACATCTAAATTAAGGTTATGATCTTCAGTTTTTATTGAAACAGTCTTTGAGATGATGCAACGTTAAGGTTATTTTGGAGGCTGTTATTTATGGAGCTGAACTTGTATTGCCTACTTTTAAAGATGTTTCAACTATTTTGTCCACCCCATTTATGGTTATATCAGTAATGGTATACTACATAGTACACATGCTGGACCATTTAAGATGGATATGTTTATACAGTGCTTTATAATTCAGCAGCCTCCAAAGTTGAATCGACACTTCTCTGAAACTGTTTGATCAAAAACATCCAGGAAGGCACTGTTCAATTACAGTGCATCAGTTTTAACTCTAGGTACTTAATACATTGCAAACTGAGTGTATATTGAAGCCCATTACTGTTGTCAACAGGTGGAGAGGTTATCTGTGAGAGAAAATCAGAGGAGGATCCCGGTAATAGAATATCCTACAATCCCTCATCAACATGGGGGCCGTCATCTCACGGTGGAGGGTTGGTTTTCAAATCCTTTACTCGTGTCTTTCCACTTCATGCTGCTGTAATACAAATTACATTATTGCGCACGTTGGCAATATTTTTGCTTTGTCAAAGAACATGTTTATTTATAATCATTTAACTTTAGATTTGGTAAGCTTTTAGTTTGCAAGCACATTTTACTTTCTGACTTTTACAAATAATTCTACCACACCATACTTAAGGCACAAATAGTGGTCACATGCTTAGATAGATCTACGTTATCACAATTCAGATGTTTATGCTAATACTCATCTAGGCATGTCCATTCCTTGGCATATTGGCTAAACTAAATAATATTGCCAACAATGGAAGAAAACGCTTGTGACAAATGCACAAAATGTGCAGAGATGGAAAGCTGAAACAGGAAGTTTACGAGTCTTTTCAAGAAGTTGATTGCACAAAGAGTGCTGTTGTTCTGGCACATGTCATCATTTGTTCTCTCTGACTTGGATTTCAAAATATTTGCCTTACAGGCTAAACCTTCCACTGTGGACATTTTGGAGGGAATCGATAAGGTATGCTTGTCAGATACATTGCAAGAAGTACTGTTTTTTAATTTTATATTTCTATGGTGAGCGAGAAAACATGGTATAAATGTACCAAAGCACAACAAAGCCATGCTCTAGCTTAATATTTTTTGTAATATTTAGCCTACTGCCTAACCTTCACAAACATTACCAAACTTACAACTGGTGTATATAGTAAGATAAAAATGGTGGCGATAATGCAGTACAACAGTTTACCATTGTGGTCCTTTTATTGAAGAAAAAAAAACGGGGAAAATGTGCCTCGATATTTTCTTTATTCTTTTATGCCCTGTTTACGTTGAAATAGAAGTAGAGTACTTTACAATGAATTAGGGCTGGGTCATATGGCCAAAATCTTCTATCCTGATTATAGTTAATTTCATATGTTTATAACGATGTATATATCGATACAGCATGTTTTCTGGTAATTCAATAAAAAAAATAGTACATATGAAATGACCACATGGTAAAGCCTATTTTTGTTAACTCCTGTGTGAATTAAATACTTGACAAATGAAAAGTACTGAGTGTTTTCTAATTTAAGAGCTTTAGTGTAAAATATACATAAGTTTTAAGTGAAATTTATGGAGAAAAAATTATATATTTCCAGCTATACACTGAATGTTTACATGTACACACACAAATACAGAGTAATCAGATTTAGACAGGAGTTTGATTTAGATTTGTCCAGTTTGTTAATCGTATTGAACTGAGTGGTAATGTTAAATGCGATTTTCTAAGAAATTTGAATTGGTATGTGCTTGTTTTTTTATCAAATTAGACTACGTAATTGTGTATCACGATATCCCAATAAAAAAAAAATGTTTAATGGATTTTTATATTTAATCTAATTAAAGCAGGAAAGTAAGTAAATCAGTTTTGTGAAGGATTCGCACAGTATCTGCTGTCCACAGCTGCTTTATAGTATGAAAAGCTTTCCCTTCAGTTCATGAAATCCCTGCAGCATATGAATACAGCAGGACTGATTTGTTGATCCGCAGCATCTGAGAAGTGCGCAGTGTCGTTTACGCATGGCTGTTCAATGTTTACCTTCATTAAATCCCCTGAAAACGACACAAGGCACAAAGGGCCTACATGAACCAAAATAGAAGGTGCGCATGGAGCTGCCCACACAGTCCGTGCACCTAAGACCTACCACCTCGCGCTTGGTATTTATTATTAAAATTTAAACTGAGGGAGCAAGGCATGCTTTTGCTTCCTCGTAGAACCGGGCCTGAGTTTGGCTGAGTCTAAGCTTGCACAAGTCGCCCGCTGTCAGTCAAATGAAGCATTATCAGTAAAACTGACCAACTGTCAGTGTAATTATGCCCAATGATGTTTATAGAGCCCACACGATCCAGAAACACCCCCATGTTTTGGAGCGTGGGCCAGTTATATATTGGTTATGACGACGTTGTACTCTCAAAAGTGAAATCTGGGAACGCAGTGACGTAGCTGCTTATTTTTGTTGCCCCTTTGAGCCTATTTATCAATTTAGAAAATCATCCAGTTTTTAAACACACCAGTTTTGCCAGATTCTCTCATCCACTTCATTAGGAGGTAACACTGAAAATGAGTGCACCAATAATGTACCGGGGAGACCAATGTCTCCCAAATGTTTTCTGCAGGGCCCCCGTATTGTAGATAAAAAGTATTTTCAAGCCCAGTGCAGAACTATGCATCATATATCTTTTAGCCTCGCAACCCTTTTATAACTCCGGGCCACCCTGTTTGGGAACCACTTGGTTAGTTTGTAAACTTAAAAGGTTCACAGTGAACAAATTGGGTAATAATTGTACTGTTCACATTTATTTCCTCTGCCAAAAAAGTTAGAATACTACCTCTGGGTTTGTTTACAACCTGTCTGATCATTTGACAATATTGTGTATTTATTGCACTGGTGACCACATTAGCCTGTTTCTATATAGAAACAATTCTAAGGAAAACATGTTGTATAAGCATGCATCCTTTCACCATAAGCAAACAGATGTGTCAACAAAAGCCAGATCGGCTCCTCATTTGCTGACTGATGGGGCTTTAGTGCGCTTCTACAGTTAAGCTAGTGCTATGCTATTTTCAGCACCTGTCCTTGGAGCAAGAGACACTACACATATATACTGAAGAGGTCAGTTGGCACTGACGTTGAGAAAAATCCTGTCACCTATTATGAAAGAATATGTTGACTCTAATTCATTTCATGTGCATGGTTGTACCACACGCATGCATGCACGATATACTTGCACGATATACTGTAAAGCTGAGTGCAAGATCTGTTTATCCAGTACTGAGAGTGACAGACGCACATGTTGCAGGGGAACCATGGTGACCAGAGTGGGTCCCATTCTGTCTGCCAGCTATTTATAGATGGAGGGGGGGGGTGTAATCAGCGCTTTAATGCAGTGGTGTAACCTTCCCATATTAAAGGAAAAACAAAAGATGAATGAGCCATTTGTTCAGTGCAAAATGCTAATAAATGATATAAATAGTTGGCTCTTTGGCCCGAAGAGAAGTTTGATCATGAGTTGACCAAATCCATTGTTTGTTATGCTCCCTCTAGTTAATTCCAAGTTTGAATTCTACTTCTCTAATATGCTCCATATTCACCTTTTTTATATTTTCGGGTTCTGCTAAAGACGTTGGTGTTCGTCTAAAGTTCAACAGCTAATCCTAATATAATGTTCTTCCATTTGTATCTATGTAAAGACACAACGCCCATCCACACTGTTGAGAGACATGGCAGTGGTGAAAATTAAAAACTCCAACTGATTATTTTCAAAATAAAACTGCAAAACAAAGTTATTTCTCCAAGAGTGCTTTACTACATTTATTTTACACTCAAATATTTAGGGAACGATTATAAAGGATGATGGCCCAGCCCTACTGGAAAAGCTTGCTGTGTAACTTAACACTAACATTAATGATCCAGACCTGAAGGCAGGAGGAGGAAACGTCACCATAAAGAGTGACTTTAACTCACTGAGATGTTGTGTGTGGGTGCTGTCTCATAATGTATTCGGACCACAGGAATATTAGAATATAGGGAAAAAGCTTTTTTCCTATCAGAAGTTTGCTAATAATGTCCTTTAGTCAAATGTTTTGACCTATGGAAAATCCCTTATTTTTTACAAATATGAATTCTCTCATGCCTCCTATATCAATTTGTTCTCAAAAAAGTAGAAGTTCTGGTTGGGTGATGCAATGTTAAGAATATTCAGATATTTATATATCACAATATGGAAAATGTTATCAAAATCACATATAAAATAATCAAACTGATGTTTAAAGCAATGAACTGTTTCACTGTTATCTATCACATGAGACCAAGCTCTAAATATGTGTAACAACACTTAATGGTTATTCGTGTGGCACTTGATTTGGTTGCAGGTTAAATTTAAAAACGGTTTCACGCAACCACAGTCACTGTCTTACTAATAGGATTGCATTTGTTTACTAATATTTAATGCTCATTTGATATATTTTTCCCCACAGGATTTGCAGACTCTTGAAGAATACAGCGAGAAGTATCAGAGGCAGTTGAAGATATGGGTCGGGCGACTGCTGCTGTACTCGTCTCTTCTCTACCTGATCACATGTATAGTTGTGTATTCCTGGTACCTCCCTGAACAGATGATGGGACGGCTCATATTGGCTCTTCCCTTCGTAATATTTCCGTTATTGTAAGTGTGCAAGATAGTCGATCACAAATGCCTAAACTGTAACAACAATGTAACCAATTAACTTTTCTTTTCTAATTTTCCCTATAGAGTTTGGTTACTTCGAAAGCTGCTTATAATAATTTTTTCACGAAGAACTGAAAAAAACAGTAAGATGTTTTTTTTGCTATTTATACATAACTTGACACACGGGTACTTTTTGTTTATGTGAAATCTGGTGTTAAACTATGTTTTTGTTTGGGTTTTTTTCAGATGAAAAATTAGAGGATCTTAAAACACAAAAAAGAAAAATAGTAAGTTATTTTTAAATATTGGACTGTTGATCTATAATTTTCATTTTGCTTTTCACTCCAAAGACTTAAAGAACACTGATCCCTGTGACGCTTTAGGTTAAAACAGCCCGGCATCTTTTCTGTATGCCTAGACAGAGTTGCCCCAAAAACTACTTAAATAACTTCTCAATGTTTTTTGCCAGTTAAAATATAAACACATTTGTGTATCATGATATTGAGGATCAAGTACATACAATTTAAACTCTTTTCTTATTGCCACAAAGCTGAAGTGCTTTAACGGTCAGGTTACATGGTTCTTTCATGTTTCAGCGGATGCACTGGAGATGGGAAATAAAATGTCAATACCACATTTAATGATTTTTATTTGCTCATTTACCAGTTTCTCCTCTTTTTGAGCCAGCTGTTATCACACTTCAACACCTAACTAAAAATCATTTAACAAAAAACAGCTATTTGAAAACTTGAGTATGAGTCTTACTGAGTCCATGCTGAGGAGAAACAATAGATTGGGGTGCAGCTGCTGCTTGATGTTTTTAGAGATGATGCATCACCAAAACAGTGTCAGTTTAAGATTATGGATACTTGTCAAAGTTGGTAAGAAGCATGTTATATTCTTTTTTTTTTTTTTATACGTTTTGTTGCTTGAACTCACCATGTCACTCGTAGCAGTAGTAGTTATAAAGCCATTACAAAAGTTGCACAGCAAGCACCCTACATATTTTTTCTCCAATGTCCCTGAAATTACCTCTGCGAGCTTGAGAGATCTGCAAAATGACATTTCAAAAAAACAATTGTCATGCCTTTGTAGCTTTCAGCGCAATCAGATAAGTGCAGGAAACATATTGTACAACTCATAATCTCTGTAGAAAGCATTGTAATTTTGATGTCTAGTTGTCTCCAGTGAAGAGAACACTTGCACTTCATTCCGCAAGTTATGCAGGAAACCTTGTAGTATTACTCTTATTGATCCTCTCAGCAATTTTGCAGCAAGATACTTGCAAATCTAGGCTGCACAGCCAGCATTTGATCGGTACAGCGACTTAACCCAGTAAACCCCTCTGCTAATGTCACTTTAATTAATAGCATTTAGTGCAGGAAAGAAATAAATCTGAGAAATTGCTTGTCATCCTCTGTCAAGTATAATAACTTTCAATAATTAGGGCTGATGGATTTTCACACTCTACATTATCGAAGTAGTGAATGTAATTATTCTTCATATTATATGTAAACATTTAGAAATGTTTGGTACTTAAATGAAGATGTACAATTTAGTGAAGTAACTTCCCGCTGCCCTTTCTCACTCATGTTTATTTGTAATGCTATGGTAGGTGATTCTAAGATATTAATGCGTGTTCGTTTAACACCTATTAATTACATCAGATGATCATCAAGGAATTACTCGGCAATAGAGCTATTATTATCGGAATAATTTCTCTGTGCAATGTATTGGAAAAATGATGTAAGCATTGAGCATATAATACTTTTAATGTCTTGTTTTTTCCAGCTTGAAGAAGTTATGGAAACTGAGACATATAAAAATGCTAAAATGATTCTGGAGAGATTTGATCCTGATTCCAAGAGAAACGTTGTGAGTTATTTTGTTTTTACGTTGTAACATAAATCACTTTGTCTTAGTTTCTTTCCATCTTAAATCATGCTTCTGCTCTCGTTTTCTCTATAAAGGAGCTTGAATCCACTCCAGTTGGACCTAAGATGACTCCAAAACCAGGACAAGGTAGCAGTGAGTTCTGAAGGCAGCACTATTTTCCCTACTTCTCTTTTGGCTTTTCTTAACATTCTTTCCATTACTATTCTGTGTTAGAGCTCCGCCAGCGCAATGTCATCCCAAAGACCCCCTCAGTGGTGGTGAATCCTGCGAGCGGAGCTGCTGCTCGCCCTCCTCCTGCCTCTGGGCCCACCTATCCTGGACGATCTTCCCACTCTGCTCCAGGTGGACCCCCAGAGAGGAGCCTGTCTGCTATAGCTGCTCAGCAGAGCTTGATGAGGAGGCCTGTGACCCCTGGAACACCTGTTCCAGGAGTCGGTGAGTTACCTGCACACAGGGGGACCACACCATAATGTGGTCGATTAAGGTGTGATTTACTCTTCCCTGGCTCTGTGTCCCCAGTTGCTCAAGGCTCTGTGGTGTGGGTTGTCAGCAAGGGTGGTATACAGTATGTTATACAGTAGTTGTAATGGGTAATTGCTTAAATGTAGTTTTCAAATATCTTACTAAAAGGTCCAACCTTTCTCAAACAACTGTATAATTGTGAACTAAAATTAGCAATAGGCGATGACTTATGATACAGTCAGAATATTTACCTTGAGTATGTGATGTTTGTGCTTGACATCTTTGGTTGCTTTAGAGATTTCAAAAGCCAGCCAGCAAACACTGAAAAACTTTCCATTGGACAGTTGCTGTATATGGAAGACATCTGTGGAGTGCAGAGTTATTGCGTAGTCAATATAAATTATTTATGGGCTATGAACACTCAATATAAGATGCAAATAAGTAACGGTAAAGGAAATGTCTTCCTAGTGGAAGCTACATGCTGTAATTGCCATGTGGAATGCTAACTGTGAGGTATGCACGAATCAGGATTACATTAACTATGATTAATTAGCCAGACCTGCGTTTGTTCTCTGGGCAATGGTTGTGGAATCTCACTAAATGTCTTTTAATGCTTGGTGAAATTGCCTTTGGCATTGGGAACAACCTCGCAAATGGTTTACATGACTTGATGTTATCACCTGCTTCTGCTGAAAATTGAAAGTGAAAAGCAATTTGATACAAAGAGTCACCACAGAGTTTCCATATGTTGGTAAATTAATAACCAGCAGGATATTGAGACTCTGCCAAGTCTCACAGAAATGACCAGTCATCTTCCTATGATTGCTCTTGATGTTAGATTATATTAATTACTACTCACCAACACAGCAGGGAATCTGGACGTGCTCTGCAAGTGAGATCCAGTGTTAATTCATTAAGAAAAAAAGGCAGGTTTTTGTAATATTCATCATGGTTTGTGCAGTAAACTGTGAATCTCAGCCTCCATCTTTCACTTAGTTTTTACTGTGAGCATCCTGCTGTTTAATGCAGTTTGTATTCAAGACTACAGACTGTGTCTAACAGGCATTGATGCTGTGCTTTAACAGGGATGCACCCCCCAGGCCCGCCCCTGGCCAGACCTGTGGTCCCGAGGGAAAGAGGCGCTATGGACAGAGTCATTGAGTATCTTGTTGGAGATGGCCCGCAGAACAGGTACACAAGCGCTGCTTTTTAACAGAGACGAGCTCCTTTCACCAATACACTTTTATATATTATATATTCAGTTTTTTGGGCAAGTATAGTTTTCCAACTTCTAAAAACGCAGTGCTGAATTTTCTGCGGAATGTAATGCCAGTGTCCATGTACTGTATGCTGTCGTAACTGGATTGTCTTTCCTTCCTCGTAGATACGCTCTCATCTGTCAGCAGTGTCTGTCCCATAACGGCATGGCATTAAAAGAGGAATTTGAATACGTTGGTAAGACTTAGAGAAACACAACAGTCTTTGTCAGTCTCCATCAAACACTGTGCCTTCATTTGCCCTCTAGCATTTGGCAGCGTAGTATATCATATAGCTCTTAAATGCCTCTGCCACTACCGACCCCTGTAAGCAAAAAACGCAACAAGATTGAATATGCAAACCAGTGCTACACATCCGTCTGAAGTGTTTATGCATCTCAGGCATGTTCTGTCATTCGTTCATATTCATGTATATTAATCTATGTCTGTATTAGAGAAGTGACATAAACTATACGTACGGTGTTTTATTTGTGTTGTTTCAGCCTTCCGATGTGCGTATTGTTATTTCTTGAACCCTGCGAGGAAGACTAGGCCTCAGGCACCCAGACTCCCCGAGGTCACTGGCGACCTGAAGATGTCATCTGAGGCACCCGTACCTTCGCCTGCTGCTGACGCGGATGACGACCAAACGGTTTTAGGTGATAATGACACTCGAGCACATTTTTATCCACACAAAGCGTATACCTCTAAAGTGTCATCCAATGTTACCAATATTATTACATTAAAAAAATGAAATGTTAAAATTCAAAATTCTGTTATGCACATATGCAGTAGTGTCCATCTTCTATTATACTTGTTTTGAAATGCAAATCTAAACTGGAAAAAATTCATCTCTGTTAGGGCAAACCGAGCTTGCGGATGTCTCTGCTGAAACGGACACCCAAGAGTCCGGCACACCCACAACCACAGAGCCCAGCTCTGCGTCCGACGGCCAGAGCACCCCGAGCACCCCAGAGTCACTGGATCTGCCCTCTGAGAAATCTGATGGAGAGCAAGATGTCTCCGCCATGGAAGTGGAATAACACAGTGGAGTAACACAAGTCAGGCTTGAACTTTATTTGTTCTTTGAAGAAATGTGATAACCGTTAACTTATAAGTAAATGCCGTGAGTTGAAATTACACAGTAATAAATCAGCATTAATGTAATTTTAAACTTGCAGTACAGAATGTCCTTTCTTTTGAGAATTGCTTTTATATTTCTGGCAATAGTAAGGAATTAAATATGAATTAAATATTTGGTTGTAACCACCAAAACATGCCCACCAGTATGATTACATGTTCATCCCATTCTTATAACATCTTATTTAGAGCAATAAGGGTTGTGCTACATTCATTTATTTAGTTTGTGATATTGTATAGCAAAAGTCTTTTGCCATGTTTTCTTTATTTTCCATATTTTATTATTTTTTGGCTGAATTTCTAACGGTATTCTATCTGGTTTATTTGGAAACTGCAGAAACAAAATAAATATTTTGTGGGGGAAATAACATTTTATTTATGGGAAATTATTTATAAGTATTTTTCTATAACGCTGTGCCTTTCATGACAGTGTTGTCTGGGGTACACTGCAGCACGGTGGTGCTAACATGTTTACATAACCATGGTACCATAATAGGAATGCACACATACAGTATGTATTTATTGCTAAAATGGAGGAAAGGAGATTTATGTCCGTACTGTGTACCTGCCCTAAGTGCCTCTTTTATATTTTAAGGCTATGCTTCACAGTGTTGTCGATGAAAGCTATTTACATATAGACAATAAAGTCATTTAACTGTTTACAGACTGTATCTGTTTGCTTAATGTCTGAATTCCTGTCCTGTATAAATAATAATACTAAATAAACTTTTGAGAACATCTATGTGTGTGTGCTCTGGATCACAACACATTCATCCACATGCTTTTAAAAAGTGATTTTTCATTAACATCAAAATATGAATAGGAAAGGTCAAACTATTGTAAATGGCTCCCATGTATTCCCGCTACCTTCCTTGTGTCATGTATTTTAAATCGCTGCCCCATTTTCTTTGGCCAGCTTCTCACCAAGGAGCATGTTTAAACAGTCCATTTTCATTAGCGGGCCAATTTTAGCTTGTGATCATTTTATTTTAGCTCATTGATCATTTCAGACAGCGCAAGATAATGGTGCTGACACACAGCCCGACCAGTCTTGATTGCTTGACCCTCTTCATTTGCAACAAGAAAGTCATTGCGACTACAAAGTTGCTCACCGCCATCACATGACCCTTTTCCCCTGAAGATAGACCGTAAACTATTGGTGAGGTCAACACCCCACATCTTCTATGGGTTTTGATAATGTATGTTTACAGAGACGTGACCTCCTGGGCCTTGTAATGCATCAATGTGACATGACAGTAACGCCTGATTCCACCGCATGCTGTTTGAGGTTGACCTCTGACAAGAGCCGAACGGGGGAAAAAATGGGACATCAATAGGACAATGTTCAGATGTTTTCACACCATTGGGAGGTTCCACTATACATAGCCTGCACATGTGTGCATCATCATAAGTAATATATCACAAAAGATATCAGCGCTGTGTGGTTTGAAAATGTATGTTTGAGTAATATTGTTGATTCCAAAGCGGCACTGAATCATTTCTTGACAGTATGTACTTCATAGTCAGTAGAATTCTTATTTGTCTGCACAGTTTTCAACTCGGTGTGACGACATTCAGTTTTTTGTTTGCTTTTTTTTCATCTATATAATGCATGAAGAATTTCACAGACGGATAGGAGATCAGAGAGAGATCTGGCTGTTGCACAGAAACAGTTGGAAAAGTAAAAGTGTGTTCTCGGCTCAAGTTAAATATCTTTTAGTATTACAGTTACTCCAGTACTAGCATTTGTGTGGGGACATAATTATTATCGGGTGGCAAACTGAAGGCCTATTAAGGCAATCAATATTTGAAATGACCCTTCAACTATCCGATCAGGTTTTTTATTCTGTAGTCATCGGAGTCCGCACCTAATTGACCGTCGTCTCAACCTATTTTGTGAACAATTCAAAGAAATGCTGTTTACATAATGTGAAAACAAAAGATACACTCCGGGTTTTGTGTCCAAACACTCAAAGGATTACATCTGGATTGCTATCATGGAGACACTAATTGATTTTCAAGGATGACAAACGACATACAAAGCCCCAGTGCCAGGGTAATTTTGAGCAAGCGATGAAAATGTACAGCCGGGCTGTCCCAAGGTTCATAGTTCTTTTCATACTCATCTCTCACATGTGCATTCGAGGCCACTTGACTCAAATTTATACTGATCTTTTATTTATACCCAGAAAAAATGGCAGATAAGAAACATAAGTGTTCTTGATATTGTGTTTTGTCATATCTAGCAGCCAAAGATTGAAATCCTGCGAAACAATTTTCTGTAGAAATGAAAGAGCGTGCCCTTCTGAACCCTGGAGGAAAATAACCCCACGGTGCGAAGCAGAATATGAAACAGAGCCACAGAATAAGTAAAATAGACAAGTGCACCAGGCTTGTCACTTTTCCATTTGCTGCCCCCGAGTGTGAGCACTTCAAAATTCTCCTCATCTCAGCGAAGACTTTCATCGTTATGCTCTATCTACTGTACTGAATACAAAAAAAGTACCATATCAGACAAAGGTAATAAAGAAGGGAGTTTTAAAGATTTACCATGTTTCTGTCAATCAGGAAGTACAATGCAACAGGAAGAACAACAAAGTCATAAATATACAGGGCAAGACATTGTGCATTGGAGGCGATGTGGAAAATGCTGAGATGAGTGTCACAGAGGCAGTTTAACATGGTTGTGATATCAGACATCACCGTTGGCTCTTGACAACAGCATCATTACACAGTAATAAGAGCACAATCTCCTTCAGAGAAGCATTAAAATCAAATTAGATTATACAAGAGCTTGGCTTGATGAGCTGCGAGCAGTGGATCTCTGGTTATTACTGTAGCTCTTTAGCTGCTTGGGCTTGAATTGCCACTTGACAAAGTTGAGCAGCTTTTCACAAAAGGTCATCAGCTTCCAAGAAATTAGTTTTTAAAATTCAAGTCATTTGATGGCTACACACCCAGATGGATGGCTTTCCATTTTTCTCCCCCCACATCTAATCTGTCAAATCGTGAATGCATGCCGCTGAATACATGATGCCGGCGATAAACCACCGCGCTGTAGTTTAAACCAGAGTGACATTCAGGGATCAGAGAGCATTTTCATTCTCTGTCCTATCTTGAACTCATTACACCACTGAGCGATGACATCTGTTTGAGCACTCATACAGTTTGACAATTATTACTGCAAACAATCCACTGTTGTACTTTAATTAAATGATAAACCAGAGAAGGACACCGCATATGCGTGAAAGTATTTCATCGTAGTAATAAAAGAAACCTGCCTAACTTAAAATTGAGGTGATAGCCTGCACCGAATTAGCTCCCAACACAGAAATAGAATTTATTTAGGCTGTTTGTACTTTTAACGTTCCTGTTCATACATCATTTTTGCGCGTGAAAATTGATATATTGATTCATTTTATATAGTGTCAGCAGAGAACATGCCTTAGGAATCAATAGCATAAAAACAAGGTTAACTTAAATTTACAAGTCCTGTCATATGCAGGATAATAATTCAGGCATAGAGCAGAGTCAAAGCACAAATAGTACTTCTTTGTTTGTGTTTTCTTGCTGTTTCACTAAAGTATCACAGCTCGACAAACCACCAGAAACAGAATGGGGAAGAAATGGAAGGCCGAGACAACACACGCCTGCTACTACCTCATGTGGAAATCATACAAAGCATCCTGGCAGCAGGTTCATTTTATAGCTTCATCTATTACCACACTGTCATTGTTAATTGTCTTCTTTTTACCTCTGCAGGATTCTCCAAATTGGTCCTATCGAATGTGACAGGAGGAAGAGCATTAAGCATCTGACAAGATGATATCTAAGTTCAATTTCCTACTCCTCACCTGATTTATACCTGCAGCAGATCATTTTCCTTTCTGTCATAAAGACCTCTATAAATCAGTGGTGCTTATGGAAGCAGTACAGAACAGGGTCTCTGGATTTGTATCCCCTGTGTTTGCTATTAAGAAGCCATTACAGCCACATTTTCCTCCTTCAAACAAAAATGATCAAATCTAATACTGGCAAGATTAGAGAGATAAAGAGAGAAAGCGCCGACAGAGCTGTTCAACACAGTCCCCCTATCTAAACAATATGCTCTAAACTCAATAAAAACAGGGCTTTTTGCCGGTGACACCATTATCCATCTGTTTGGACAAAATTGCTGTATCATGGTATAAATCTGCGATACAAGTGACATATCCTCTAAAATAAAAGGGAACATTAACTGCTCTATCTTCTAGAGGCCATGGGACTAGCTGGCTATAAGCTCAGTCAAGTGTGATGGCAGTTATACTGTGTTTTACTAGACTGCAGACAATTATACTTTGCTCCTCTCCCCTAAGAAGACAAACTGCCATGGCTTCAGCTGAAATGATTTCAAATAGATTTTCCAAAATGTCTGTCGCCAGATTGCTTCCATACATTATTTCACTTAAATGGAGAGAAAAAAAGAGGGAGCAAATCCACAAATCAATCACAACAGCCCACTTTACCAGATGGAAAGACGAGAGCTTTTAGTGTGTGTGTGTGTGTGTGTGTGTGTGAGTGTGTGTGTGTGTGTGTGTGTTGAAGACCTGCAGAGAAGGACAGTTATAGGATGTGCACAGTCCTGTCTCTGCTATATGTGTCTCACTCATCTTGAAGGATGACATAGAGTATCTACTTTCAGTGGTGAGCTGCTAGTGCTGTAAAAGTGAAATAATGTATAATGAAATGACCCGCTGACTTCAGGCGAGTTCAACAACTACTTCATTCAACCGATCATGTGTAATCCATTAATAGGAAAGGGACATATAGTTATTTCACACATGACAGGCAACACACACTGCTCTGATAACTATATGCTCTAAAAAACACTCAATCTCTATTCAGAATTTAATACTTTTGCCCAAAGTATTGCATACTAATATTGTAATATTTGTAACACAGGGACATGCATAAGATAAGATAAGAAAACATCAAAAACACAAGATAAGATAGTTACGAAATACTATACAGGTGAAGTCTAAGAATTGGATTTTGGTCATAGACTTTAACAAAATTCAATAAAATTCAAGTAATGCAGGTGGAAATATGACTGGGCTAAAATGCTTAATAGTCTCTAAATCTTGAGAGATTTATCTGAATGCATTGCACACACACTGAACAATATATAACGACATCTAGTTGAACATGTATGTATTTATCTATGTGTCTACTGCACGCACACAGCCACATAGAGACAAACCAAATAAGTTAATCAATTAACATATTAATATGTTATTGGCAGTGGTGGCGGAAGTATTCAGATCTTTTACTTAGGTAAAAGTATAAATACCACCGTTTAAAAAATATTCTGTTACAAGTAAAAATACTGCATTCAAAATCTTACTCAAGTACAAAAGTATTAGCATCAAAATATACCTAAAGTACCAAATGTAAAAGTATTCCATATGCAGAATGGTCAGTTTCAGAATCATATATAGCCTATTACATTACTGGATTATAATTAGTGATGCATTCATGTGTTCATTGCTTTAATGTTGCAGCTAGTAAAGGTGGGGCTAATTATAACTACTTTATATATTGCAGGGGAGCTTCATCTAAAACAATGTATCGTTATTTATGTATATGTTGTATTAATAATCTAAATCTGCAAAGTAACTAGTGTCTAAAGCTGTCAAATAAATGTAGTGGCGTAAATTTTTTTGAAAATTCTCTGAAATGTAGTGAAGGAGAAGTATAGACTAGCATAAAATCTAAATACTTAAGTAAAAAAGTACCATAGTACAGAGCTTGAGTAAATACTTTACATTCCTCCACTGCACTGGTTATAACATCTTTGGCCAAAAGTTGCGTTAAAACAATCATCCAATAGGAACGCTGGATTTCAGGCCTCTACATCCAATCAGAGGGCGACTTTCTACCCGAATGCCAAATAGTGCGAACGCTACTTTTCTGTTATCGTGCTAACGCTGTCATGACCGTAACCACAGTGAAGAAGTTAGCTAGCTATGTACTCTACAGTATATGGCGTTATACGGGTTTAAGTTAGTTATATATCTTACTTTTAGCTAACACCATGGAGCTAAAACAATTAACAGGTTAGTTTCTGGTGCGAGGGAGGAGAGATGAGACACTTTAGGAGGAAAGGAACCGTGTTTTAATTTGCTCGCGAGCAGTTGCTAACGCTGCCTAGCTAGCTAGCTAGCTAGCTGAACAGGTGCAGCTTCTCACCTGGATCCAACCTGCATGGTATTGAATATTTCCATTTCATGCTACTTTATTAGAGATTCAGCAATTCATCGACTAAAACCTTTAATGCAAAAATGGCAGAAAATGCTGTTTTCAGCGTCTCAAATATGGATATTTCCTGCTTTTCTCTGTTTTATATCATAATAAACTGAATATCTTTGAGTTTGGACTTCACATAATTTCAAAGAGAAATATTGTACTTTTCACCTAACCTCATTTATTTAAGAGCTCTAGTTACTCATCAAATTAAGATTTTACATCTAAAACATACGTTTATAAAATATGATCGATTGTTACAGATTAAACAACCAACATTATATAAAGTAACGTTATTTAAAATCCTCTACAACTTGAAAAACGACAACATTAAAGTACCACTTACATGTTAATACATAAATAATGATCCAATAATATGACACTGACAGTTTAGCCACTCTGCATTATGAAGTATGTTGTTAATAATACTTATTTACTTTTACTTACAATTTTGAATGCTTTTACTTGTAATGGATCATTTTATAATTTATAGCATTAGAAATGTTTATACCGTGGTATTGCTATAATTTAAATACTTCCTCCACCACTGCATTTCACCCTTTCTATGTATAGGAGCAGCGAGCAGCCACAACACTGTGCCAGGGAACCAAATCCAGTCCTGAAGCCAGTACCTCCATCTATGGCAATTACAGAAGTGAGTAACCACAGATTTCTCAAAGCAATTGTGTGTGTGTTGCCAAGGCTATCACCATAGATGTTTGCTATCTATTCAAAAGTGTCCTAACTTGTGCAAATATAGCCTGTGTTCCTGTAAACAATGTGCATTCGAGGCAGAGCTTGTGGAGCAGCAGAGACACCACACGGAGACTGTGTTCATACCGTACACTGTCTAAATGCTTCTGAGAAATGCAGCCCCTCATTCATTGCAATAAGGCCACTGGGTTAATACAGCAGATGTGCCAACGTGGTCAATCAAATGCGTTGAAGCGCACAATCCTAACAGATTATTTTGTAACATGGACGGTACTTTTTCATCATAAGAAATTGTTGAGAAACGGAGCATAAAAAGAATGCCTCCATCATAACTTTCCAGAGTTTTACTAAACATATACACTTGTATTTGGGTGTCTGATTAACCTTTAAACTCATTCATCTATTACTCCATTGACAATTCTTATAAGTACCTAAAGCAACACGGCCACCACATTTTGCAGTTTTTAATGCAGTGCTGAGATCTGAATGCTCGCTAAAGTGAATCTAAACTAAAGTGTAAAAGAAGAGCTTGATGGGTTCTGTTAGATAAGAGTAGCCTCCACATTTGGCCGAGCAGCCAACTGTCCCAGAGAACTGCAACTGCGTATGGAGCGAATCCCCTCAATATCCAACATGCTTTGTTATTTGATTTTCACACTATGCACGCAATTTTAGCAGTGTACAGCAGATTAAATCTAACTGGGCCTGTTAACGTGAATGTTGCTGCTAGTTTTATCTGTGTTTTTTAAGGTTTGCTCATTTCTGCAGTTGTGCTTGTGCACTCTCTCTTTTGTGTTCCATTCAGTTCAATTCAAAATACTGTGTCTGTCCCCTGGGTGGCAATTTGAGGCAAGCTGGTTAAGAAACATGAAAACAAGACCTAACAATTCATTCACACACATAACAATGTACAAATACAAAGTATATTCATGCAACAATAAAAGCATAATTAAAGCATTGTTAAAAGACAACACAGTCAAAAGCTGACAAAACCGTCCAACACAAAGACACATGTCAAAAAGTCCAAGTGCATTAATCAATAGAGTAAAGTGACCCTCTCTTGTACCTTGGCTGTTCACAAGTCTTATGGCATAAACCCAAGCTTACTTCTATTTGTTTTACACACAGGCAATATAAGATGCATTCCTCATTTTTCATTTTGAGCAATTGTGCTTGAGCTAAAACATACACGTGCAAACAAACTGAATGTTGTAATGTTGTCTATTCTGGTGTGAAGAGAACAATTGACGTTCTGCAAGTGAGCTGCGGTTTTTGACAAACTATTGTTAAATGGACGTTTGGCTTAATTCGCATTGATTGCTAATTGTGCCAACATAACTTTACGCGCAGTGGACACATTAGCAGCATTGTGATAGGAAGACTCAGGCCTTTGGTTTAATACCGATAAACTAGCGGGTGGCTAGTGCTGTGTGTGGTGGTGGAAATCCTGATGTGGACGTGTTACATTTCGACTCATCTTCCTTGTTATCTGCAGTGCACAGACTGACAGTCGCTTTAATACTTTAGTGAACAAATCATAAAGTCGTTGAATCTATAGGCAATATGATATGAGTTTGATATGTTTCAAAATGCTAGCTTGTGTGCTTCAGTCATTTGTGGTTCCAGAAATAAAGAAGCTCCTTACAGTAGGGAAATTAGGAAGAAAATTGCGAATGTGACATGACTTTTAGGGATAGTTCACAAAATGAAGAAATTAAAACCAATTTTTTATTTTTATTTTTTACTGAATTCTTCAAAGTTGGCTGTAGTTTTTGTTAGTCAGTTGTTTTGACATCCGTTGTTGCACACTTATGATTTCATGTTTGTAAAAAATAGTACCGTAGATGATTTAGTATTTCATTTTTAGTATTATAGTTTTGACTTGGGACAAAGGGTCAGACTAAGGTATTCTGGCATCGACTTCAGCACAATGTGACAAAATCCCATGTAAAGAAAATGAATGAAACAATAACAAAAGACATGTTGCCTATTCAGTTTGTGTTTGCTGCTATTCTATACATAACTGAAAGAGAAAATAAATGATAGGTGAATAAACCAATTTGCACACACTAAATTGTCTTAAGTCTTGAAAGAAACTGTTCAAACAGACATACGTTTCAATCTCAATCTCATGGAATCTGACATAAGCCATAAAGCACATGTGCACGTGCCATGTTCTCACAACAAGTTACTTTATACTTAATTAAAATACCTGCACAAATCCTGTATTGTCTTTCAACTCACAAGGAAGCAGTCACACACATTAAGACACTGCTGCAATTCAGCGTTATAGTCATGCACATTTATTACGTTTACTCTAGATGGCAAACACCCATGCATGACTCAATCTATCTCTGTTTTGTGCAGATAGAGTCGGGGGTGAGATGAATATATGCAACAACAAAAAAAACTGCCACAAATGTGCAAAAAATTTGTGCTGAATTGAAACAGTAGATAAATTAAAGAGCCGCTTCACTGATTTCCATTTTCTAAATGAAAGAATTACAGCCTCTCATGGCTCTTTATCATCATTTTGACTTTCTTTGTGTCTCTTGCATGATGTGCCTATTTTATTGTAACGCCTGGATGAAGATGTACAATAATCTACCTTCATTTAACGAATCTTTGTCTGACCCATGGTTATTGGAGAGGTACTGTAACTGAAACGAATTAGATTAACACAGCAATTACAGTGATGTGAAGATTTAAGACTTTGACTCTACATACTGTATATGTATATACATTAGGAAACATTACAGTGATAAAAAAATGCCAAATGCTTTCTTTTTGCGATATATATGGCTGTGGGAAATGTGATAATATGCTTTAGGAATAGTAATCAATTACTTGCAAATGATGGTGCACAGGGTTTATTATCTGTGTAAATAATTCAAAAGGAAAGTTGCTAATGCTACAGTTGATACCATAACTGACACTATTATGAAAGGCAGCTAAAAACTTGAAAAGCTAAAACAGAAATACAGAAAAGTCTCAAAAATGACAATTTAATGATTGATGTAACTACAGCAACACTTCACATCACATCACACTTGACATTTTTTGAGTGTGGAATGACATAGTTGTAAGTGCAGTGATATATGTAAATATGTATATAAATGTATAATAGTAACATAAAATAAAATAGGTATGATGTAAAGTCTGCCCTTCCCTTCATCCTGATGGCAATAAATAGTATAACTTCTTAAATGTAGAAATTTAAATTTAGATTAAGTTTGGTAAACAGTTTTAGGAAAGATTAGCAAAAAAATGCAGCGATTTAAACTAGTGAATAGGTAAACATAATTTTAACAATACTTGTTCAACAATTAATTACAACATAATAAAATACATAATATGTAGGTTGCTATGTACAGTAGGTTTAACAGTACATATTATAAGCATTAAGTCAGGCTGTACATAGCTTTGTTAATTCATGAATCAAAGTCATTTCTACTCAAATTTGTATAATTTAGAGTCAATAATCGACATTAAATGAATCACTAAGCTTGTATGATAGGACTGCAACTCAGTAGCAGCCAATCCACACTTTGTACTTTTGAAATCTTTAAGGAGACATTTCTTTATAAACCGTAGACATGACAATAGCTATTGTGCCCTTGATGTTTAGAAGTGTGATGTTCACCATTAAAAAGTCTGTACATTATGTTCAGAGAGTATCTTGCCTAGAAATGCACTCCGGGACCTCTTGCAGTGTGAGAAAAATCAAAAAAACAAAACATCTGTGAGGATAGAGAGTGGAGCACAGAACCTGGAATATGGCAGTTCAAAACAGCATTTAACACAAATGTAATACAGTTTTTCCGTGTTTATTACATCGCCAACAGTATGACAGCCCCCAGACAACATTCATGAAAGTAATTATCTCAATAAAGCCTAGGTACAAAAGCAATCCAGTGCCTCTTCTTTGTGGACATTAGCCTGTTGGCACCGCTGTGCTGTGACTGTGCACCAGATAGTCTTTTACATGGATATTCCCTGTTGCCAACCATAATTAATTGCTTTACAGTCTTCGAGGCCATAATGCTCATCAGTTATTAATTAGAAATTCATTTCACTGAATAAATAATGCTCATGATTGATGATGAAACTTGTAATTAGGTTCTTGGAGTAATGCACAGGGGAGAAAGCCTTTACACTTGAAACCAGGCTATTAAATACTGCTCATTTAAGGGACCGCTATACCTCTTGTCATAAACCCGGACTGGCACTGCAGCATCTGGATTCAGGGAGCAGGAGCATAAATTGTTATTCACATAGGTTATGTTAGACTACCTGCTCCAACAACAACTCATGAACCTTTATGCTACTGAGCTCTTTTGTTCTAGAAAACGAAACCATTCGTTCCCACCGTGTCAGGTTGGAGCAGCGATGTGCTGTTATCAAGCTCAAAACAACAGCTTAAAGTGATTTCACCAAAGTCAAAACAGGTTAGGTTATTGCTAATCTGTGTCTTTTCAAACATGTAGCGTGGTTTCTGTGTTACAAAAATCTCATGGGCCCTTCCAGGCATCATACAGACTACAGTCTTTTTAAATGACGAGAGAGAACTGTGAAAACTCAAGCCATCTATGGCTCACTATTGATTTTACACGGAAGACCCAACCATTGTTGATAGCTTTTTTGATATATTTTCTTGCAACCACCAGTCCCCTTGGAGTTTTGTGGAAAATAAACCAGTCAATATACACCTTTCTTGATCTGAGCCCATAAACCTGTCCTGTACAGTGTTTCCGATGCTCATTGCGTCATAACGGCAGAGAGACCAAAAGCTATTACTTTCTGAGGATGAACGGTCAACAATTTAATGGCTTTCTGTAATATTCTACATTTACGCCAATTAACATGATTGACCAGCAGCAGAGAGGAAGGTGCATCATGAGGCCCCTCAAGAAAAAGACTGAAGAAAAAAAAAAACCAGCAGCTGATGACTGTGTGGCCTCATCAAGCTGGAATACTACTACTGGTCCTTTTCACCTGTCATCAAGGGTGGGAGTGAGCAATGGTAACCCCCCACTCCTCCTCCCTTTTGCTAACCAGTATCTGCCCTATTAGCAATTTATAATGGAGATCAAGAAGTAGTCAGTGGAGAATGAAGACAACTGTCTGCACCCATTCCTAATTGGCTTTATGTTCTCTTTCTGAAAAATGGTTCGCAACTACTATAGAGTCCCGTGGATTTTATTTCCCTAATAGGAGTCAATAACTGGATTTACTAACAGATAGTGGGTCAAAAAGGACATAGAGAGCAAAAATGTTAATTAATATCAATAATGGCCAATTATTAGTTTGACAGAGGGATCCAAGCTAGCTGTGTGCTCTAATGACTCCGAGCTAACTCGAAGGGAAACACTGGCAAATTAGCATAACTGTGTATGCACACTCCATGGAGGTGCCCAGCAAACATCTGTTATGTTAGAAATTCAAATAGAATTCCTATTAGTAACCCTAGCTGTGGTTGCATAATCAGTCATTCTTCTCTGGCCATTTTGGAGGCACTAACAATGCCCCTGTGACTGGTGGAACTCCTCCCTTTGGGCTTTCCAATCAAATTTGGCCCCATGTGGACCTGGTCCTAACAACAGACGAGGCAATGTAGACTTCTGAGGGGAGCTTTGTGCTCTGACAGGAGCTCAATCTATCCACCCATGACACATGACTGAAGAAAGGAAAACTGTTATTTATTTGAATACAGCAGATACCAGTTAAGGAATTAATGTTGAAATATGGCTTTCTGACCTGCTGGGATAAAGCTACTTATTTTCCTGCGCCCTTTGTGTGGTTTTATCCACATGCAAAGTGTATTCGGAGGCACTGAATTGTTTGCAAGTTTTTTTTGTGCCATGAATTCTACTTCAACACTGAATAAATACATAGTATGAAAGAAGATGGTGAACAGGGGTTTATTAATTCATGCTGAGGTCATCTGAAGACAGCAGCTCCTATAGGATATTGAAAACAGAAAATATTCTGCTAAGTAATTGATTTTCTATTTGGAGCAAATAATGTTAGTTCTTTGTGCCTTATGGGAATTACTGCCTACTGTATGGATGCTAGCGGGCATCTTGCTTTGTCTTTGGAATCAATGGCTGCTGTTCTACAGGATAAATGCACTCAAAGACAAAAATCCTCAACATCCAAGATCCATCGTTAATATGTGTATACAATGACGTAAAAGCAAAATTAAATACAGTTATCTTGCGAACATTATTGAGTTGGCCTGTTGGCCGGTGTGCAGGAAAATGATGGAATAACGAGGGCTGGACATGGGCCTGCCACCGCAATAATACAATTCAAAAGCATTGTTTGTGAATATTATTAACACATCTTAAACATATTTTAAATGTTATGTGGCTGGAATGACTGATTAATGCAACATATATCACTGTAAGATATTAATTACTCAATGTACTACTTTTTCCCAAATAAATAATAATGGATCAAAAACATCACGACTAGTTCTAGACCCAGATTGTTTTTTTCACTCTTCAGCGCGAGACATTTCCATAACTTGGTTTACCTCCTGTACTTTGGAGTTTGTCTGCTTCTCATTAATATGCTCCCTATAACTTTCAGTATGAGCTTATTCTGCCTTACATTGTGTTTTATCATTTTATTTTTGTCTTCGTCACATACTGTGTGTAAGAACAATGACTAACCCTTTCATAAATACTCCCCATATACTGTAGGGATATTTCCATCTAACCTTAAATTCCCAGCCTGCCTGACGAGGGTGGGAAACTTGTATGGTGCTCAGTTTAATGTCACTGCATTAATTCTTAAAGTAATATTCCCCTTCCCTATCTGCTAAATAGTGTGAGACTGCTGTCATGACTTACAACTCGGTGTGACCTTCTCTGTTATAATCTGAGCATGTAATTCCCTCTAGTGTAATGTCATGTTTGATCAGAGGAGCTACCAGTGTCCTGATCTCAGCAGTGCACAGCAGGAGGTGTGGCGAGTCAAATGGACAACCAGAGGTTCCTCTTAAGGGCAAAATTGACGCTATCTGCATATTCTTCCCTCACTGTGGTTGGCTTTGCGGGATGGTTTAATATTTAAAATTCTGGAGCCGTCAACAGTGTGGTGTTTGAAACGGATGTGTCAAAAAAAAGTGTCGGGATGATGATCTTTCGTTTTCACTAACAAGGAGGAGTTTACATGAAATCCAAATTTAAGTTTGTGTTCGTAGGAGAAAAATAAATGACAAACTCCTAAAATCATCCGCCATATTTTTCTGGGCATTTAAGTTTATTAATTAATTCATTTATTCATTTGGTTGTAGAGTAAACCAAAATGCTTAAATTATTCATATTTTTTTCATATTTGAATTAATATCTGCATCCTGAATTAATAATGTGAATTAAAAACAACAGCATATGTTTGGTGCACAGTGCTGAATCCAACAGATTTGGCTACAGTATACATGACTGGGCGACTCCATGGTTGTATATATGAAATAGCTTCAGCTTTACGCTCCTCTCCATTCCACGGCCTCCGGTGTATAAATTTACTTGATGGTTTTCGTTTCTCTTTCTTAATTCATTGCAGTCGGATTCCTCTTTGATGCAGTTCTGTTGTCCCCCAAACAATTGAAGTGGAGACAATGGAGGCATAATGATAGATCCGTGTACCCACCATCTGTAAGAGCAGCTGCTCCCTTGCATCTGTACAATATGCTGGAGCGGGGAGCCTCAGTAATCTGCATAATAAGGAGAGGGCTTATCTCAGTCTAGTTAATAATCACAAGCAATCGAGGCACTTCATTCCCTCACTCTTGACTGATGAGAAAAAGCAGCAAAGTTTTGGTATGTTTGCCGTATCCTCAAGATAGGCAGGGGTCACGGCGTAATGCCAAGCTGTTGATTTTGCCTGGAGCTACAGATTTAGTCTGCACTCTTTTTCATCTTTTCATGAATACCATAATTACAGCAGGACGCTCTGAGTTATCATACTGCTTCTCCCCTCCTCACTCCCTTATAGGGCTTATAGCCTCTGTAGCATTGGGCGTATGACTCAAAGTCGTTGAGAATAGTTTTGGCTGGCCACGCACTTACTGGTTTGTTTGATTTGAGACTCATCAAGCATTATCATTTTAATTATCAACCACCTGCTACAGAAATATGACATTTTTAATTGGATTAAGTGATTTATAAAGAACTGATTTGACAATAAAGATTCATGATACTTGATGATACATTGCTGAAAGTTCCTTAGAATTTAACTGCAGGGTTTGAAAGTCAATGTTTGGCTTGTAAATACTTGTTGACAGTCTGTGTGAGTACAAAATCTATCCATTGAATGGCCTTTTTGCGTGTCGACCATATATGACATTGAACATTTCTTTATGCAATTTAATAAATGCCTCTGGGGTTTGTGAATCAGTATATTATTATTTTCTTAAACAAACCCCCTATTTATTAGACTTGGTAATGGCTCCTAAGCAGACACTAAATTGATTGGATAGAAAGTATGCAATAATATTGATCAGCAAAGCCTCCCCTTGGTATTCTCTTGTTAAATATGCTCATTAAATCAAGTGTATTTAATACTCTGCAGTGTGAAAGTAGAATACGCTTTGATTTCTTTGTTTAAAATACTGTAGGAACGATTTCCATCTCGGCTCAGACTCTGTGCTGTTTGAGAAAAGCACACAACACATATTTTGACGAAGGCATTTTAACTTATGGTGGAGGTGATCATTTACAATGTTTCAGTCATTAAGTCCTCTTTGTTTATAATTTAGTTACATAAAGCCAATCACACTTTTGTTTTACTTACTGATGCTATGTGAATGAATTTATTTTCATATAGCCAGGAATATGTACTGTGCATTTAACATTGCCAACATTCCCATGGTTTCTGAACCTCCTAATTAAGCACGCATGATGCTTCTCTCCCAGCTGCTAGGCTTCTGAAATGCACTTGGCAGGTGTATTGAGCCCCCCAGTGAGGCCCGAGAATGAGAGTGGTATACGTAGAAGTGCAGGTGTGACATGTAAGGAGGAGTCCAGGTGCTTATTGAGTTATCAGAGGCAGCCACCGCACATTTGATTTATCATCCGGGGTTCAGCATTGCCATATCTGAGCGGCAATATATCAGACAACAAAATAAAATGTTCCCGAAAATTACCCGCTGGAGCGCTGCAGTCGTGATAACTTACATCTTAGCACACTGTCGGATGTAGCGTGGCACGGACTGACACTTCATGTGAAAAATTGACGATGCTTATTGAACGTGTAAAGTGACAACACACACTACATCATGGATGCAAAGCCTTTAGCCAAGCCGACGATTCACCTTGAATTCACCCTTTAAGCGTTATGATTTGTCACTGATTTGTGGTTTATAGTTTGTTTGTCTGCACCTGAATCAAATGTCTTAAGTTATGGAAGCGCTACACTGGGACACAGTTATGGTCTATCTTATAAACCACATCCATTAGAACTAGTCTTCAGGTACTCATCATACACTGTGCGCTCTTTGACATGAATGCCATGCATACCTGTGCATTCTTGAGAGCGTTTAACTTAGAATGAGCCAGCCAGTCTCCATGTGCACATAAAAGGTACCCAGATTTATAGGGAGTTTTTTTTTTTTATCCTAGACTCAGGCACCATCTGATAAACAAGCACTCTTTGCTTGAGGCTAAATAATACTCTTTGAGGTCCTGATTTACAATGCTGTGAAGGATCCATTTGTGGTTCAGCTCTGAGGCACGCACCTCTGTGATTGGTCATCCGTAAGCTCAACATTTGGGCTCAGATCTACAGCTCACGAGCTTGAGGATTTCTAAATGGACAAATGTATAAATGATAGTAGTTTTTTTTATTCAGAGTTAATAGATGAAGAGAAATGAACTTTTCAGAGATGTAAAAGGTTCTTAGATTTAACAAAATCCTCTCGAATTCCCTCTGATTGAAGCTAAAACTGAGGCTGCGTGCAGCCAATCTAATATTCCCGGCTTTTTAAAAGGGAACTCTTTGGGGTATTGGTCCACTACTTGGACTCCTAAGAGATCTGATTAAAGGGAAATCCCTCTATGTTTTAGCCTCACCTTCTCCCTAATAAATCAGATGCACATTGCAAATGCTTAAATTCATCACACATCGCCTTGGTTTACATAGGAAAGAACAGGTTCCCAGTGAAGGGGATGGATGCTCAAACATACTAATTGTACGTTGCCCTTTTTCAGATATGTCATATGCAACAATTGTTTTTATATACGTTGAAATACAATAGGCTTTACTTTGGCATACAGATAAGCACTTTAATAACACCTGACATTTGTTCAGCTAGTATGTTATACTGTCTGCAGTCCTTGGTCTGAATACAATACTGTAGTTTACTTCTGGCCACATGAAAAGGCACTTTGTCTATTGATAGTCACGTTTTTTTAATGGGAGCATAATTACGGTGTTTATTAAAGGTTATGTACATATTCACATTGCTACATAACCTACTAAAGCTTTGAAAAAGACACAATATATATCATGGCTGTGAGTGAACAATGCACTGAGGGGCATGGACCTCGGGCTACGGCACGGGCAGTAAACTACTGTTGAATAAATTCAAGTCAAGTTGGGAGCGGGCACACACACAGGATCATGTGTTTACAAGTTTTTGGTGCATGAAAGAGAATTCTGTTGCTCGGATATTAACTAGTGAATTAACTGCTAATGATGGCATCAAGTTGCATTAATGAGGAAAAAATCACAGATCATTTACCTCATGTGGATTGCCTATAAAGAAAATCAGATCTTTAGAAAGATTTCATTTATAATCATTTGTGTTTTATTGTTCTGACATTAAACATATTCTCTCTAGACGAGGCTCTGCTGTTAAAAATGTTTTGTACATTGTAAGCGTTGTAGTGAATGGTAGAAGAGCCAAACCTATATTTATCACAATCCTCTCATGTTGCAGCCTATACACCAGACTCTGCCTTTCCAGACCTTAACTTTAAAACCTCACACCCCTCTGAGATATATTTATCCTCATATCAAATATCACTAGCATAGCTTCCCTCTTTAACCTGCTTTAACTTGAACCACTTTTAACACCTGAGAAAAACAACCAACTGTTTAGTTTCGGTGGTTTATAGAAATGAAACACTGTCATTGTGGTTCAAACACATCTAATTGAAGCCTTGTCTTTTATCTGATGTTTATGGGGTTTTGAGAAGGCCATGACATTGTTGGGTCATATGTTGACACATTATTGGACTAAGGGTTTTTCATCACAGCTGCTGGGAAATTAAGAGGAGATTGAAAGCCCCTGATGTCTTGTAATTACTGTTTCATGTTGTGTAGCCTCACTTACGAACAGCAGCTCTCTCTGATAAATGGGCAGTAAAAGCAATAATAGAGCAACTACCATACAACCGAGTTAAGAGGGAAACGGCTCCTTTTACATCAAAAGTTGAGATCAGGAGAAGGCAATTCAATTTGCGTCATTTCCAAATGAATGCAAAGTAATGTTTTTTCACTCCATCCAATCCAGGGGAATTAAAGTCAGAATAGAATTACACGGTTAACTCCGCCGTGACCACACTCAAGTATTAGCACAATTAACTACACAATTTTGGCAGCGTAGCAGCATGCTTATCAAAGGAAATGTTCCGCCCAGTGTGTTTCAGGCCATGCTCCAAAGAGGCGGGGGCTGCATTCAAAACAAACCGCTGTCCCCGATATCAGCTGGTTAATCCTCTCCTTTTAGTGGCTTTATTGGTTCATTCAAGAGGGTCTGTTGACATTCCCCCTGCCCTGTTAAAAGGTGACTGCATCTCAAGTGAAATCTGGAGTGTTCTTTACACAGGCGGGGAGCCCCATGTGGCTCCTGCCTCCCAGTGGGCCTGTGATTTTCCTGCTTTAAGTGTCTACTGTCAACACTAATTTGTCCCACTCCTCCTCCGCCCCCTCCGGAGGGGGGAGGCTCTCCTAAAGTTTTAATAAAAGATCAGCTATAACTCCCTGTTTTCTGGGGGGGAGACACAAGCTTTAAAAGCCACAGAGGCAATAAGATGCCAGGTAATGATTACAAGGCTTGAACAGAAGCAGTTACCAATACCACATGCTGTTTTACACAGCACACTGAAAGTGTGTGCTGCAGCTAAAGGCTATCTGCTATCTACATCTCAAGGCATCTACAAATCAGAGACGTGGTCTCAGTATTTCATTCTGGGAAATGAAAAGCAAAGTTGTAGTTTTTCGTTTTTTTGTAAATTTAAACCTTGAGCTGAAAAATGTAGTTAATGTTTCAAAATCCTAATTGTTGTGTGATGGATGTTCTATGTTTGGTCAAACAAAAAGTCTTCAGTCTCAATCTCCTGCCATTATAATAGAGGCATGATTCTGTTGTAAAGTGGCGTAAAATAGATATTGGCTGCAACTAATTTTCGAATCACTTTTAATCATCACAGAAACCAATTCTCAAATGATGTTTGTGACTTTGTTTAAAAGTTACACTTTAATTTTTCATTTTATTTACTCTCGCCACTGTTTGTGGCCTAATACAAACTAAAAATGTGTTGTAGCCCAGTAAATCCCTTTGTGCAGTTTCCTTTATCCGTTTTTCCTCAGGATTAATAAGAGCAACATGATTGCAAATAATAGTTTCTGACATGTTTTGCTTGAATACCATTTCAGAGCTCGACAAACTAAATTGCTCCATTTCATTTGTCTGCCTTTGATGTCTAAAGGAAAATCAATGGAAAAAGTAATTTCTCACCTGCCATTTAACCAAATTCCCATCTACCTGAATGATAGGTCCCTGGGAAAGCAGTCAGGAGACTTTCTTTTCAATTATCCCTCACTTGTTTACATAGCGTTTTGTTCACTGGACTAGTTGTGAACGCACAAATCTCATATGGGTTCAAGTTTAATATAATTTCACAGGTAGGTAAGAACCATGTAGGAAATTGTTCAATATCTCAGTTGAAGCCCAATTTTCACTGCATTGTTTTGTCGCACAGTGTATTGTAGGGTTATGGTAATGTCATATGCATAATTCATACACCTAGGGCCCCCTCCTCATTTTTGATTCTGCTGTCCTGCCTGTTCATCTGAAGCTGAATTAATGCTACATTGTCCATTAGGCGGCCATAACACAGGGCAATACTGTCACACACTGTGGTTGAACTGAAATTCCCTCGAGGCAAATGGTATTCTTCATTTTTACATTTTTGTATACTCGGCGATACAAGAATTGCTTTGCAAAACACCACATTTCTCATTTTGGGTCAAGGCCGATGTTTTAGACGGATGCCGAAATAATAATTCTGCTTAGTAAATGGAAACATCATTTTCACGAGGAGCTGAGTGAATGTTTCTCGCACCATCCGGAGGTAGAATTTTGCTTTGCTTTGTGCCAACTGTGTTTTTAGCTTGTACCATTCTCAGGTGGATCAGTGGCTGTGAGAGCACAAAGAAGCAACGTTAGATGTGGCTTGTTATCCTCTCCAGGGTTCACTTAGGGAGCCCTAGACTGCTGCAGTTGTGACCTTCATAAGGCACTGTCTCCCTGCTGGGAACACACACACACACACACACACACTCACACACACACCAAGCACATCCACTCCACAGCCGGCACTCATTGGGTCATGATGGGGCTAAGCAGCCCCATTACAGCATGCTCATCTAGGCTGGAATCACGTGCACAAAGCGTAGAGATGGACTATAGCCAAGAGGTCTTGGGCCCAGGGTTTCTTGCTCCACAGCCCTAATGTACTGTACTTAAAGCTGCTGGAAGGGTTGTTACAGTTGTGAGATACAGTAAATTAATATCCTTTTTTTTTTGGTATGATATATCTGTGTCATCTTTTCCTCATGATACCATTCTTGTGATGTTTGAGGCTGAGCTCAGTGTATTATAAATCCATTTTTTGGACATGCTGTGGTCAGTTTAATGATCATTATGTGGCTCAGATGGAAAAACAGGGGAATAAGGTGAATCAATGATCGATTTTACAACGTGACTTGATTCATGGGTAGTGCTGTGATAAATGGCCGTCTTATCGAGCTTGAGGGTAACTGTCGTGAAATAAATTTGTATGTTGTGAGCGAGGACTCGTAGAAGAGGCCTTTTGTTTTCGCTGCTGTTCAAGAAAAAAAGACTTTGTCAGCTAATGACTGCAGATTATACAGCAGCGTACAGTGTAGAGGTAACTATGAAACGTTTCAGATATTCATTATGGAAGTGCTGCTGCCGCTGTGCCCTCCAGCATCTTCTGAGATCCAGATTTTAAATCCCCAAGCACCACATCACCCAGTGTTTTTTTTCTTCTCCCCTTTTTATTTAATTAGTCAAATGAGATACAGAATTGCTTTTCTCATTGTGGTGTGTAGCTTCTGTGCCAGCTCTGTAAGAACATGGACATGTATAATATCAAGCAGAGGATCTGTCTTTGATTCTGGCTGATGGGAGGGCGAGCTTCACCTAAAGGTACTGAAGCAAAGAAATAATGGTATACTACACTGCTTGTGAAAAGCAATAGGAGAACGGAGGGGGGTTCACATTAAAAGTGTCTCTCTAGGTAGCTGACATGACGCGACTAGTCAGACGTAAATAATGACAGACGGAAACTATCATGAGGTCTGTGAAGCATCCGCGTGCTGCCATCATTTTCTGTCTAACCTTGCATTGCCAGCAGCTCACCAGCTCTGGAGATCATTTAAAAAGCAGACTAACGATGCTGCCAGACCTAACGCCAGTCACAAGGATTTGCATGACTTTAGATCAGCTAAATACATTTTTATTTCAGCCATAGGTGATGATTCCCACAATATAACTTTTGCATTGATTCACCATCATTTAAATTTGTGTCTAATTTTCAATAATTCATATAAAATATAGTTTTTAATCGCATCATTTTTGAAGGGTTTTCTTACGCTGTTTTGAAGACAAGTGTGTGTGTGCTGCTTTTCTGCTACATGTATGTTTGCCAGACCACTGCTGATGAGGAAAATAGGGTTCATTTTTCTCTTTAAGTGGATATGTCACTTTTTGAGTGAGGGTAAAATGATGATACAAGAGGACTAAAAGTTAATATCAATTCATTGAATGACCTGGTGCTTCCATGACTTTTTAATTATATTCTGTTCATATGACATACAGTTGCTTTACTACCTGTAAATCAAATTTAAATCAGGTACCACGAAGCATTCAATTGAGAAAGATTGGTCTAATTCTAAAATGTTTATTTTTGCATTGCATTGCAAGAGATGAGCAAAGTAATTTGGTTTGGGCAGAAGGCTTTTCTTCACACTGATGCACCGACCCACGGCATGTCTAAAATAACATTCTTATAATTGCTCTATGGCTGCAATACCTTTTTATAGCGTTTTTATATTTTCTGATTAGGTCATTCATTTTTAGCTTCAACCAGAAAGCACATGGCCATATTTCATGCAGAGAATATGTACGAGATATGTTGCATTTAAGTGATGTGAAAAATAATTTGAATATCTGCATAGACTCTCATTTATTGTCCCAGCTCACCGATCCCTTACTAGAGGACAATAACAATGCAAAACAAGAGCCCATTCTGCTATATAATTAAAATCATCTTTGGGGACATGTTTTGCTCTGCACACAGAATTTGAAACTTAAAAAATGGCATGGTAATGTATTTGCATAATATAACAATGAGTCCCACTCAACAAATTTATTAGTCTAGATTCTGAAAAAGCCATGGCAAAGCAACTTGCATACTATAATTGGCATCTTGTGGTTTGCTTTCCTGAGGAGAAAGTGAATTTTATATGCTTTTATAATAAATAGCATATTTAAGCACCCAGGAAATCACTGCAAGACATCCATCCTACATCGTTTCATTTATTCTAGTGTGTTTAATTAAAGCTCGGAAACTACATGCAATTTGTGTCTGAACAGTGTCTAATGTCTGAGACTGGTTATTAGATATTAAATTGATGCATAATTCAGGCAATTAAGAAAGTAATCACACAAAGTAATGTAATGGAAGTTAATTATTACTGCATAAGCAAACAGTTCATCAATGCTAGTTAACGCTGTGACTGCATCCCTAATATGCTCACCAAGCACGGAAATTCCTCTCCCTCAATGTTTTGATGTGCTGATTAAACATTGTAGAGGCAGATTAGTGAAGAAAAGAAGCAGGGCCCTCTCACCTCTGCTGTTCCTGAGCGACAGGGTTCAGTGTGTTGTCGCAGCAGGGGGGGGCTGTTTGCCCGGCGCCTCTGCAAGTGCCAAAAATGATGAGGAAGGTTGTTTCAGTGCAGCCAAGTCCACTTTAAACTCATGTCACAGGTACCGTGACTGACTTTGACGTTCCTTTTTTACTAAGTTTTTGCAATATGTCTTTCTTTCCTAGTTCCAGCTTCTTTTAAGGTGAGGATTTGCTGTTTTTCTTATTTAACATTTGCCGAAAAATGAAAAAAATGTGGTATCTGTTGCAGGCCTGCAATAAGCCCGTCCCGTCTACCGACCTGCGTGCACTCTGCCCATGCACTCATTGAAGTAGTTGGGTACTGTTAGCGACAATCACGTATAGCGACAACACGGATATTACCAATTACAGGACATTTGACAAGAAAATATATTGATTGATGACGCTCAGAGCGCTTACTTTGATCTTTAGCGTTGAAGGTGTGTCGGCCTCTCTGGTCGAGCTTTTGCAGCTGTGCCCTTTTCCGGCTGCGACCGCTCCATCCTTCGCACGGCTTCATACCAAAAGTTTACAGACTCCCTTTATCAGTTTCTGTATTAGCATTGTGCAATCTGACTCCTGCTACTCTGTGCTGCGAAACACAGATAATATAATTATAATTGTAGCGCATGTCGTCCAACTAAGTATTGCTAACACGCTTTACACAGTTTTATAGAGTTTTTTTTATTTGATGAACGTGTGCTGATAGCCCACGTAAAAATTAACTAAATGGGTTTTTTTACTTTAAAAAAAAAAAAAAATGGAAATGTAGCTTACTCTTTGCTGGTTTCTCCAAAGTTGCCTAACTCAGCTTTTGTAGTTAACTGAATATTTTTAGGTTTTGGAGTTCTGGTCAGAGGAAATAAGCAACCTTGGGTTTTAAAAGTTGTAATGGCCATTTTTCACTATTTTCTGATATCCACTAACTAACTAATCAGTTACTTGAGAAAATAATGGGCAGATTAATGGATTGTGAAAGCAATCATTCGTGTCAGCCCTGCTTATCTACCGATCTGTCTTAAAGACTCACTATTTTACACAACGTAGTTAGTTTACTCATCATAAAGAATACTACAAATCCTGCGAAAACGGCCTGATAATGTCTTCTGTGGCTCTGCAGGAGCTTTGTAATGTGTGAGAAAATAACTAACATAGAGCCTGCGTAACCATATGGAGGAGTGGAATTTGAAAGGCGTGAGTGTTTACCAGGCCAACAAAAGATGCTATGGAGATGCATTATGGGAATTGTGGGATCCAGGGTTTTTGAAACGTGCCCATACAAGGGACTACAGTCTGAACATCTCCGCAGCTGCTGCCTACATTTAAACTATTTTCCCATCACATATCATAGAGTGAATGCACCACCTGGGCATTGTTAACTCTTTTCAGTAGTTAGTTTTTATAGATGATTAATAAATTAATTGAGAAAATAATCAACAGATTAATCAAAAATAATCAACAGATTAATCAAAAATAATCAGCAGATTAATCAAAAATAATCTATCTACATATCTATCTACATATCTATCTACATATCTATCTACCTATCTATCTATCTACCTATCTATCTATCTATCTATCTATCTATCTATCTATCTATCTATCTA
>CALSCE010009132.1:2993532-3043634 GCA_943593645.1 Bovichtus variegatus
CTATCTATCTATCTATCTATCTATCTATCTATCTATCTATCTATCTACCTATCTATCTATCTATCTACATATCTACATACATATCTACATACATATCTATCTATCTATCTATCTATCTACCTATCTACCTATCTACCTTTCACCGCTTGAGAAATACACAGTGTAACCTTGTGTATCTGTCGTTTCACTTGTGCAGAAAACAGCCCACCCAGACCCAAAATCACATAAAACCAACAATTGGGCAGCCAGACACTCTCTCTCTCTCTTTTGAAGACATCCGATAAAACAAGACCTTCCAGCCTCGGGTTGTTTTCCCGAGTAAACATGCGTGTCACAGTTGACCTTTCCCGGGGTCAGGCTGCTTTTATATTGGCTGACATGTTTCCAACTTAATAGAACTGTTTAGCGGAGATCCCCTGGGCCCCCCTTTTTTATTAAGCTGCAATGAGTTGCATCTGTCTGGTTAAATCAAGAAGACCAATCAGCCGAGGTCAGACACATAGTAGCAGAGAAATATAGACATTTAGACACACGAACGCACGCCTGATATGGGCACACACACAAAGATGCAGACGTGTGCAGGTTTGCAGCATGCACACACGCAGACACTGTTGTGCTTAGATTTTTTAAGCTTATTTCCTTCTCTTAAATGACTATTGTGTTAATTTTAGCTCCTTGAAGTATTAGTTAATGTTTAGCATAGAGCAGCATATGTAGTAGTATACTGTATGTGAGGGATTGTTCGAGGCACATCAGCATGGGGTTTAGTGTGACACTCCTTTGTCTTGTTTTCTAAGCAGTTTTCGGAGGTGTATTGATTTATCTTTGTTCAGCCATTGTACAACATCCCATAATGCCGGTCATTTTCTTAGACTGATTTTAAGCCCCTGTCTGGTAATCAGGGATAATTGTCAATTATCACAAGGAACCATCAGATCAATTACTGCGAGATCAATGCAGCCACTTGGCTTGTACTGCCTCTTTTCTTCCAGCGGAACTACCAACAGGAACAGTAAACAAGCTTGTAAATCTAAAGATGCATAAACATCTAAAATATTAAGGCTTTTTGGGGTTGTTTTGTGTTGCTGGAGAATCATTGCAGGGTAGTGTTTTACAGCCATGTTTCTGAAATAGCGAGGCACCAGATGCACATCTTGCTGTTGTTTTTTTATAACACCTAATGGAGACAAAACTATTGTTCCCTCTTAAACTGAAGGTTGTGTATCATATCTTTTCCTTTTTATGAGCGAGCTGGAGAGAGCCTCTATTCCTGGTGGGTGAGATGACTTTTGTGATGAAAGTTAATGTCGTGGAGTCCTGATGTCCTTATTTTCATCTCAGAGGCAAGATTCCACTTTCACCTCATGAAGGAAAGATGCCATCCATTGAATGGCTTCCTCGGTGTATGGAAACAAATGTGCTGCTGTAATGGAAAAGCCCGGTCAGCAGCCTAATGTATTATCTCCTCCTCAACGTATTTATTTACACTCAACTACTCCACAAATTGTCTTGTCATCTTAATGGGTGAAGATTAATCTGTTGCCATGCAGGCTTAGGTGCATGAAAGAGATTTACTTTTTACAAACTTTGTTTGTGGCCCAAAGGGCAAGTTAGCACTTTAAAGTCCGTGCTTTGAGATGCTCTACATTTAGATTTGTTTTGCCATTTTGTTTCAAAAACAAAGTAAATCTCATTGACTAAATCATAAATAGGCTATGCATGTATTCAATTTTAATTAACACATAATAACAAGTGCATGGCTTGCACTATATGGACTTTATACTTTGCCTTTTTCATTACAACCACGAGTGTCTTCTTCAAGGACACACCTTACGTTTCACCACTGAGGAAGGACAAGCTATATCAAGACAAATGGTAAGGTCATCATTAAATCTATCGCAGTATCTGTAATGCTCAATACAGAGTATATTGTGTCTACATATTAGATATTGAATCCTTGTTTAAGACTGGTACCAGAATCATGTTGTCCATTTCGATATATGTCAATTTTGCTATAATCATTTTCAGTGAATCTAGCAGAGATTGTCATTTACCCAGTGTCCAAACTGCTCATATTTCATCCCCACCTGAAAGAGACTGCCATTGAATATAATCACATACACACCTACTGCATCAGACCAAGAGAAAACAGAGTGTGCACTTTGTGCACAGCTATTTATATCAATAAGTCCCGTGCTGAGAGGCACAAAATGAGCGTTTAAGCTGCAGGGCCCAGAGAGCTCAGTAGCAGGTGGGCAGGCTGCTTTGAGGTGCCTGGGCTGAGGGGGTAGTCGCTCTTTTACAGGTGTTGCCCATCTCGCTGTGCATCCACGGCTCTGGGAAGGTTTAGGTTTGGGAGGGAGTGGGACAGCTGGGGCAGCAGGCATTGGGGAGACAGAGAAAGAGCCTCCTCTCACTGTCGGGGCCTCCGCAGGTCAGTGCCTCTACCCAAAGGGACGGCGGAGCGAAACGCCATCAATTCACAAACAAAGGAGCCACTTCACCCGCCACAAAGGAAACATATGTGATAGAGCTGACTCCCGAGCCGCAGCTCACTTTAACATGTCAGCCTCTCCTAATTAGCTTTGTTAACTCCCTCTGCTGTCTGCCCAACTGAGGCCTCTCTCAGTCACATGTGGGCTTTGTGTTTACAAGGACAAATGCTTGGACTCGCTCCCAAAACAGACATTTTCCTTTAACCTGATACGCTGGTTTGTTTAATTGTTCCTAGAATGAGAATCATCTACACTTAAAGGCCATTCCCCTGAACAATTGCCCTATTATAGATGGATTCTATTGACACGGTATTGACATATTGATTTCCGTGGTGCAAACAACCTAAACCGCACAGCCCTTTTTAAAGGTGTTGCTGCAGTGCTTTACATGGCCTGCTATCCATTTTCTGTGCACGTGTGGGTCTGAGACAAGTTTTTTTTTTTTTTTTTTTTTTTTTTAAAAGATGAAAACAGCTGCCCCTCAATCTTTATCGGGATGTTTTGGAGTCATTACTAGCCAGCCTTCAGACTGTGGTCTGCCATGCGTTACATGTTGCAGTCCACACTGAGCCTCATGTGACCCCTGCTGCTTACCCACCGGCAGTGCAATTTAACCAGGCTGATGACATGCAGCATGACATCCCTAGGAGAGGCGTCCCGCTCGCAGCCTCATTGGGGGATTTGATCAGGGGGGATGTTTGAACTGCAGGATCCCTCACTGACCTCTCTGAAGCACAAATCAAATTGGTCTTTGTGTAATTTAAAACATTTTTGAAGTCATGCGTAACAGATTTTCTTCTTTGAAGGTAGGAAAAACAGAAACTTCCTCAACTTAGTCAAATGAAGGAGGTGTCCTCTCGTGCTGTGAATGAATCTCATTATAATAAGTCAACCGCAGTTAGAAGCAGACTTAACTATGTGTCTCTGGCCTGAACTCAAGGTGGGTCTGACAACTGATATGGCTGAAATATTTATACCCTTCGTGTTGTTTGCAATTTGCTCCACTCTGTTTACCTCCCAACAGCAGTGGTAGGTTGTTTTTTTGTGTTTGATGAAAAATAGCATGCAGCGAGCCTCGATTTATTCATACATACTTCCATGTACGCTGCAGTACAGTGAGTGGATTCCACTGGACTAATATATAACTAAGCTATGTGAAATTCAGCCTCTGGCCCTGCTGGCTGCCAGACAGTCCAGCACTTGAGAAGCACTCGGCCCAGAGCTGTGTGACTGCTGCTGACTGAGTGTCATGATCCCAAGATCTCTGCTTTCTCTTTGACAGGAGGGTTTGAAATTCCTGGGTTAAAAGTTCTCTGAGATTATATCTCAGAAGGCTTTTGTGATGATGGTTCATGACAGGTATTGCTTTCAAGTGGGTGAAGGAATTCTGCTGAATGTCTTCACTGCGAAGAACTTCAAAGAATTGCATCAATGAAACACACGAATGTGGAGAATTAATATTGTTCAGATATTTCATCATTGCTTTTTCATTTTTACACCCTCTGATTGGATTCGCTGATTGATTCAAATTGAGGTTTATTTTTGCTTAAACTGTATCAATAACAGTATCAATAAATGTCAGGACATTCAAGATGCATTTCCCATGTCTGAAATAATGATTGTTGTTGCTCTTAAGGGATAGCTCACAAAGTCAGTTATTATCCATGTGTATGACCTTATTTACAATAACTGTATTTATCTCACGCCATTTATATTAGCGAGTTCTTAATGAAGATGCAGGTGTATACATGCATAAATATGTATACATTACATAATACAGTAATGAGCCATATTACATGTAGACAGCAGCCCAGTGTCAGTATAGAAAAAAAAAATCCTATTATTTACATTTACTTTGAAATGACCAATTAGTTAAAGGTTATTTTAAGCTTGGGCCCTCTGTACTCAACCCATATTTTAAAGAGTGAGAATATTTACCACGCAAATGTGTATCAAAATATGGCATTATTCCCTGATAGGTGAAGCATACTTACTTTGACATGCCTCAGCAACTCAATGTATTCTACACACTCACTGCCAGCCATGACAGCAGACTCCTTTTTGTTCTTTTTCTCCTCTTTCCTGAACACTTAGAATAAAAATCACAAGTACTGTTGTGGAGGAATACCAAGGTAACAGTCTGGAGATGTCTGGCCAAAAGGGATTTGTCCCTCTAGGTATAAGGTAGGGAACGGTGTGCCCTGCTATTTTGCATTTCTGAATTGCTTAGCTGCCCAAGCATGCTTTATGTGGGCCAGGCTCTTGAAGTGTGTCATAGCATCATATGACCGCTGTACGGGAAGCTTGCTGTTGGACTTTACCCAACAAATATGGATTATGTTAAAGTGGGCTGTGAATTGACGAGGCTATGCTAATACGTCCCAGATGGGTATGTGAGAAGCGGACGGCGGGGACATGCAGACAGTATATGGCAGAGGCAGTGTTTGGCAGGTCCATCATTCCGTCATTAAAGGCCACATTATTACTTACAACAAGGCTTGCATGACAATTGCTGGAATAAATGCAGTCCCTCTGAGAGTAGCCTGTTGTGTCCTTCAGTTTCTCTTTGCTTTTCCTTTTTTTTTTTTTTTTTTTTGTTTTCTTCTTCCTCGCAAATCTGTTCTCAGCTGCTGATTCTGAAGATATCGGTGCTGTGTAAGGGGGTTTGTGCGTACCTTGTTCAAACATCAATAAGACAGGCTATTACGAGCTGAGGCCATTCATTAATATAATGAGATGCTTTTGCTTTAATTGATAACCGATCGGTGTTGATGAGACATTATGCACTTGTGGATACAATATTTTGCAGCATATTTCCTAGGTTGAATTGAAACACCTGCATATTTGTTTTAGAGAGGCAGGACTATTATTCTGTTGTACCACTGGGCTACCAATGAGTTGTCCCCTCTGCATTATTATTGAACTAAGGTATTAGGTTTTCAGCTGCACAAGCAAAAAGATAATGGTGGCTTATGTGTAAGTGTGCATTTGGGACAGCCTTTGTCCTTTTGATATAAACAGCCATAAACATGACAGGATTAAAGAAAACAGCTGAATGATGGCCACTGTATTTAACCTCGAGTGATAAAAGTATCTTAACCCATCTTTATAATATTTTAAAACTTCCACGTAGAGCTGAAATAATTAGTCGGGTAATAGAGTTTATTGACAGAAAATGAACTGTGAATCATTTTTTATAATTAATTAATTTCTTTTAAACCAAATGTGAATATATGCAATTTTTTAAAGTATTATTTTTAGCTGTTAGCCAGACAAAACAAGCAATTTTAACACGTCACTTTGGGCTCTTAAAAAATCAAGATGTACGTATATCTTACACTATTTTTGGACATTTTATAGACTAACTGATTAATTGAGAAAATAATCAGCAGATTAATCGATAATGCAAACAATCGTTAGTTGCAGCCCTATGTTCCCTATGTGTTCTATATGTTTGTATTTATTGATGACATAGTAAGACTTCTTCATTGATCTAAGGATTTTTGTGAGCCACAAGCCTGTGTAGAGATGTACTTTGACGAGGAACAAATTACCACTGACACCACATCCAAGCACATCAAGGATTATCATCACAAAAATGACAAAATTAAAGATGTCAAGATTGGCTTTGAACTTCTCTCTCGAGACGTAGCTGGGGGGGGGTGTTAACATTTGTTATAGACCTCTGCACTCTGTATTTGCTGGGGGCATTGTTAGCACACACCGCCTCCAGCCCAGGACTTAGGCAGGCCCCCAGCAGATCCAGTCTTCCCTGCACACACACACACACACACACACACACACACACACACACACACACACACACACACACAGACACAGACACAGACACACACTGCCTTACTACTACAACCCCACCCCTGGAAGAGGAAGAATAGATGCCCTGGGGCAATTCAGCTCGTATGGATCAGTTCAGATGAGGCACATTAAGTGGCTAGTGATAAATTTGGCATGACAATTGCAAACACCATCGCTTTTGTCTGTAATTAATTCCAGTGGTGCCCGAGGCCTTCCCTGTGTTGCTACTGGTGTGGGCCAGCAGTGCTTTCCTAACGAGGGTACATTACAGCCAGGATTATAGCCCAGATAACGGTGCTCTTAGAGGGAGGTTAGTGAGATGTATTTCTTTGGAAGTAGGTGAAGACCTGGAAGTAATTTTTAGAACGCCTGATGCAGGAGCAAACGCAGTAGGACTTAACTTGAATCCAAAAAGAGTGGTATGTAATTGAACTGTTTGGATTATTTACCATGGCGTTTATACAGAGACCTCCTTATCTTAAAAGCAGCCTGGCAGTAATGACTTTCACGGCTACGTAATAATGAGAGGTAAACAAACGCAGTAATTTAAAACCTTGATGAATACAGAATGAGTCTAATAAGGAATGATGTGCAGTACAGTAATCAAAGTTTCATAATACTGGTTTAGAAATTTAGTACCAGGATATATCTTAGTGGCTGAAATGATAAATTGGCACTTAGCAGTGGAAATTATGAGCCCACAGATTGCACCTTTAATATTTGGTCCAATGGGTCCTACAACTCGGTTATTCTCATTCACTGGTAATGTGGAGGCATTAATTAACGGCTTGTACTTCTGAGTAGTTTTATTACGGCTAATGTCCCTCATTAAGTGAAATATAGTTACTCGAGGACATAAAAGAATCCCTCAGCAGCACCATTAATCTTGATTTCACTTGTGAGAGTACTTGGAGATCTTCGGTAACTTGCTCTGTAATGTGGTATCTCTGGCTCTTGTTCTGGCAGTGTTGTGTGTTCACCAGCGCCTCTGTAGTCTCCAGCAGGGGGAAGCTGAACACACCACCAATCTGTGTCATTACTCTGTCATTGCATCAAATCACATGATTAGCTTCATGGGGCAGTGGAGGAGGCCTGCTTGGTGCAGTTGGCCGTTGCAGTCCCTGGATAATGGTCCAGTGGCACTGTGATGGAGGGTTGTGTGCTGTCCTCCATGCAGGGCCAAGGATGCACCATCATTCAGCCTGCCGAAGATGGCCTTAGGGTGAATTGTGTTCCTTACTGCTCAGCCCCTCCACTTATGTTCGAGTGTAGCACTGCATTTTCCCCAGAAAATATTGCTTATTGGTAACACTTCCTCTCTTGGACATGCTATCATAAACATGGGAAGTGAGTCGTTTGGAAATAGGGTATACTGTGTGTAATTTGCCTCAAACCTTTTTTGGATCTGTCACGTATAAAGATGGGTCTTTACAGTGGATGTTAAAAAAAAATCACCAAACCATTAAATGGGATAAGGAGTAGACTATGCAGGAGTACCTAACAGGGCCGGTGCCTTTGTGGAAGGCCAATCCGACAGTTTGTCGATGCAGCCTTTTATAATGCAAAGGCTTATAATTATCTCACGCTCGCTCATTTCACACTGACATATCGCTTTCCTAAATGTCAGTAGGAACAGCCAGTGCACTTCTCTTCCAGCAGCTCAAGAGAGCCCTCTCTGCACCCGGCACACAGCTATGATGATGGCAGTGCTTTAGCCCTGAACGTGTAGCCCCCCGCCGGGGAATAGCGGTTCAGGCATCACCGATCGTTGACCTGGCTATTGTTGTTTGTGATACTTACTGGTAAACTTTTGCAATCAATACAACATCAGCCAGCAGAGCCCCTGGGAATGAAAACCTGAAACAGCGCACTTAATCTTGGAGCCGGCCCCTGCTCCCTGCTCTGCCGCTAAACTAGGTAGTTGGCCTACTTGATGCGGCATTATTGCCGCAGAGGTCAGATGTGAGCTGTCTTGCACAGCGCCTGATGAATGGCTGTTTTTGATAAAGCGCCTCTCCCATCCAACAAGAGACATTTAATAATGATGGACCATAACTGCACACAAAAAAATCCTTGTAGAAGAAAGGGGAAAAAACCCTCCTTCTGTCTGCCATCTCAGACAGTGAGCAGCTAGCCATACTCGCATACAAAGGAACCATAGCACCGTGGACTTTACAGTCAACGCTCAATTTAATTTGTGCAGACAGGTTTGCACAGGTGGGCAACAAAGTTACATGTAATGTCTTATTCTTTTTTTTACATTTCTTATTTATTTAGTAGTTTAATCTACTAAAAACAAAAATCACATATAAAGTGAAGTACTGTATGTAGTAACTAATGAACTACTACTACTACTAATTCAACTACACTTTTACTGGATATTTTGTCATTTCATTGCCCAAATATTTATTTATATTTATTATTTATTTATTTAATTTAAATATTTACTGGGTATGCGGTGCCACAGCACAGTGAACCTATACACATTTTTACATTGGAAAATATAGGTTAACTTAACAATGTTAAATGGTAGTATTATGTCCACAGTAATGCAATTTAGCATCCACTCAGACTGCAGAACCCTCCTCTCAAGATCCATCTCTGGAGCCATCTGTGAGATAATTGAATGTCTTTTAAACTGTGGATGATCATTTAACTAGCTCAGTGGTCAAGGCAACAGCCAGCAATTTTGCAATCTGCCATTGTGATGAGCAATCAAATCAGCATGTATTTAGTTTAAGTGGCTCTAAATGAAATGCACACCTTTTTAAATGAGTATAGTTAGGAAAGTATACGGTGAAATTAAATGCCATTCTCCAGAAAACAAAGCCCAAAGCTCGGTGACAGTTTTGACATAGACAATGCATTTAGTGACAGGAATAACAAATTAATTGGAACCATAACACATTCTCTCTAAAGGTGAGGTAAACACACCTGACTGTATATTTTTCACCATCAGTTAAATCTCAATTGGATCTAAAAATAAACCCCAAGACATTGAACAGTTTAATGGATTTTGACGTCTCCGCATTATGCTGTCACTCCAGTATAAATGAATCATAACTTTGCTCTGCACCAAGGAATTACCATGCATTTTGAGAAAATGCATTGTGCGCCAAGCTGTGAATTATGATGCGAGATCAAAATAAATGTGTAATGACTTTGGAGATGCCCAGAATAATTTATTGGGTGGAGATAGTTCCATATTGAATAGAGGAGCCTAAGTGGGATACAGAAGCTCTGCGCACTGACACTGCCCTGAATGTGTTTGAATTCTGAAATGTCAGCGTTAGATAGGCAAAGAATCCAACCTGTTTACTGAAGCTTGGTAAATGAGGGCTTCATTTGGGATGCAGCAGTATTCAATTATATGGTTATTTATTGATCAGAAACAATATGTCTGTCTGCAGAATGTAAAGATGAATTCAGAGGATAAAAAGAAAGTGTCAGGGAAATTGGCCGATGAAGGATTGCATTTGATCTGGGTGGGAATTCAAGAATGGAGACAGAATACCCTTGTGTTATAAAATGGGCCAGAAGTGTATTTGCAATTAAAGTTTTCCACAAAGAACTGTCAAGTGGGATTTAAAATGAGAAGAAAGCATAACAATACTGAAATAAACCAATAACTTAGAAAACAATCCTGTCCTACCTATTTACTGTAACCAATGTTTGTCTTGTTAAGACCAGAAGTAATTATTAGCAACAGATAAAATGATGGTCCAACTGAAGCAAAATATCTTCTCAAATTGGTTGGATGTTGTTTTATAGATTAATGTAACATCAGTTTTATTACTAAGAATAGTTGGTGAAATAATAGTTATCGTACTACTACTGTTTGTTTTGCTAATAACCACAAACCTCCTGTCATTATGCTCCGCACACACAAGTTAGCCAACATTTGACTGGAGATTAAACAACAATTACCAACTATTTTAATAATCAATTAATTTTTCCAGCCAGACACTTGTGAGTTTGTTCTTCTTTTCTGTGTTTTACATCCTTGTATACTGAAATACTCAATGTCAAAGCCAAACAATTCATAGATTAACCAAGAAAATGATTGACGGATAATTCAATAATAACAAATATTTTTAATTGCAGCACTACATTTTAGCCATTCAATGTCACATTTTATGAAATTTTAAGAAATAATAACAATAATAATATAACAAAATAGCCAAATGTCTTCAACCTGTGATGGTCATCTTTGACTGTCTTTTCCATTGGGATGTCCCAGAGCTTTTTGTAGAATAAAGTGTGAAACTTTACATCTTCTGCCCCTCTGTTAGCTCATTTAAAGGGCTCAGCTGAAGTGTGCTGGGGTGTGTGATGCACCAGCGCACTCACTTTACATCCCCACTGTAAACACTGTCTATTATATTATTCACAACAGTGTCCTCCAGAGAGATGGATCCCGGTGAGGCCCCTCTGAATATGGAACGCCAGCTATTGTGCTTACCTGCTGCCCCATATCAGCGTGGCCCACAGTGGCCCTTAGATGGTTCTCGTTCAGATCTCTTTAGCTGGGCTGCAGGGTAATCCCTGGGCAGCCAGGGCTTCTCTGTTGTCTCCTGGTTGTTTTCTGTGTAGTTCATAAATTATAGATGGGCCATGTCGAGGGCCATCATGCTGCCTGATCCCTGTCTGTGCTGACAGCTGTATGATGCGCACTGAGTGCAGCAGATTGGGAGCTCAGAGTTTCATCAATAAATATCACTCTGACCCTCACACTTGGCCTCGTGTCAGCGGTCAAGGTAATGGCTTTTTATTATCGTGAAGGGCAGCCCAGCGTGGGGTAGTCTTAAGGTTGCTCGTCCATCTCAGGTCTGGAGACGCAAAGACAGACAGAGAGGGAGAGAGAGAGAGAGAGGAGAAGAGTAGCTGGCCTAAAGTTTAAATGGACTGGGCTGTTATTATGTGAAGCCGGAGGATGAGTGTGGATGTGTTGTGTGTTTGACAGTGAACAGCAGGGAGCTTTTGTGTGGCGCTCCAGAGGAAGTAGTGATTTTCATGGACACATTATTGGATTAAATTAACCTTATTAACCAGCTGTGATGAATTCTATTGAGCCCACTGCTTCACAGAGATCTCCAAAGAAATTGTGTGAGTGTGTGAAAGTGTGCGGCTGTTTCTATTTTCATGTGCTTGTGTTTGATTGTGGAGCCTATCTGTCTGTCTGTGTGTGTGTCTGCGTGTGTGTGTGTGTGTGTGTGTGTGTGTGTTTCGCTGATGGTTAGCTCTAACTGCCTGGCTCATAGATGACAGGGCTTGAAATGCCATGATTGCGTACTGAAAGCTCAGGCAGCTGTACATGCTGCATGATGTCTTCAGAATACAGGTTTTTAGACAAAACAATATAGAACAGAACAGCATTTTGTCTAAAGTTCATTCATCAAAAAGCTGCATATTTTGAAAAGGGTAAAAGCCCCACACAACCCTGTCAGGGAAGCGCAAAGGCTAGATACTATAGATTACTTTAATCCCCTGCCAGATATAAAAAGGATAATTACATATTTGTGGTGGAGGCTGTGTGGTGAAAAAATCAATACAGCCTTTTTTTGTATGACACTTCATTAGTGTGAAAAAATCTTGGAGCTGAAAAGAACTGCACTGCAATTAAATGGTTCTGCTACCTTAGACTTTGTAATGGCTCTATATTATTATCCAGTTTATTTGAAATAGTGGTTGCACTTGTGGAGTAATTGGAAACCATTGATTATGTACTTTTATGTCTACACTCTTGCACATCATTATGGAGAGAAGCAATAGTTAGTTAGCCTCTCTAATGAAGCACTAATTGCACTAAGTAGGTTAAGATGTTAGTCAAACTGCACTCAACTGAAATGACAGCACAAAGACTTTCAATTAATCTGCATACACTGACTAGCAGATGTTGTTTTGGACTGCATATCTTGCAGATTTTATTTGCTTTGTGTCTGATCCTGTTGCGTGAATAGAAATTGTGTTTGTATCAGTGCATTGGCAGCAGATGAAATTGATTGGAAAGAGGGGAAATAAGGGGCGGCTGGGGAGAAAAAAAAACTAAGGTGATGGAATATAAAGTGGCCACTTTGCTGCTGTTTTCAAAAGGAGGACCATTTGTAATGTAGGTTCCCTCCTGATAATGTCAGCGGTGTAACACTGGCTGGTAATTGTACAGGAATGTCTGTTAACTCATACCACTGTGTTAACATTTATTTAAGGATGTGAGGACCTTGCACTTATTTTAGCCCCTGACACGACTCCAATGTGTCCAGTTGTAATGAATATAACACAGTATGAAAACGGAGATAACATAATTCACAAGTCATTGTATCAGAGTGTCACAGGATAGTGAGGTTAGAGGGAGAGAGAAAGGAGGGATGACCCACAACATAGGCCACAAGCCAGACCTGAAACCACAACATCACAAAGCACATGGTATGTCCCCTAATAGTCCACTGAGCCATGCAAAGGTTTTTCTTAAAATAATTTCACATCTTTAACCTCTGGTATTTCGAGCAACTTCTGTGGTGACTATATGCTGTATATTGTAGCTGTAACCATGAAGTAATTATTCAAAAGCTACAAGTTACCGTTGGTTGATTGAATGTTCATTTATGTACAAAAATAATGTTTCCCATTTATACAAATTTGTATTAGATTTTGCACTTACCTTAAAAACATTTCCAGTCTCAAATGTGTAATATGACATTCAGGACATTCATTAACATGGCATCTCACTAAATATCACTTATAGAAATTACAGCATATTCCTATTGATTTCTTTTTGAAAATACCCAATTATATTTTCAGGAATGTATTGAAAACTAAATACGGCATCCATTTGGCTCAGCGCAGAATTCATTGTCTGCAAAAATGTGATGGATTGTCCATTTGCGCAAATGAATTACTCTGTCTAGATATTAGTGTAGCACATTAGCCACTAAGGTCATTATGGGAGATGCAGGCTGCCACCGTCTCCCTGCAGGGCTGATGGTATTGGTGTGGGGGTCCACATGGACAGGCCCGCACACTGTCCCCCATCATGGTCCTCTGTGGAGAGAGTGATGCTGACAGTACACTCCTGGCAATCAGTCAGCTCGCCACCCACCACTATGCGCTATCCGAGATGTGGAGAGCAGGGTCTGTGCTGGTTACAGCTTAAACCCAGCAGCAGCAGGAGGACTTGCCGCCTTTGATCTTTTTTCTTTCAAAGGGCTCAAATGCTCACGCTATTGTACGCTTGAGAGACACTTCAGCCTTCACTAGCCAGGAAAAAAAAAAAAAAAAAAAAAAAAAATGTAAAACTGCTGTCCTGTCCGCTTGTTACTGACACGGAACGGTTCAAATTAAAAGTAAACGTCTGAATGGAATAAAATGTCACAATATTGTTGATTTGTTTAATAAGAGCAATCTGTTGAGCAGGGTACGTTGGTGTAAACTCGAGTATTAAATGTGAGGTGGAGACCTCTATCAGGACCTCTTATTAACAGAAGCTTGTTCTTGGTGGGATCTTAAGAAATCTCCTGGCTTTATATGGCTGTCTGGGGAAAGGGTCAGACCCTGTAAGCTGTCATTGCACATGAAAGGATTAATGTCATCTTATAAGAAGGGGGGAAAAGCCGTCTTATAGTTATTTATTCTGTTTCATTCACATTCTGCTGGCTCTGTAAAAGAAAAAGGCTAATGTCTGGTCTAATTTGTAGCCCTTTAAATTCCAGACAGAGATTCTTTACATATCTCTGGAGCTCATGGCTCCTCGCGGCGCAGCCCCTTCTCCTCCTCTCCTTCTGGGATTCCCCTTAAACCCCACCAATTTACTATCTGAAGCAAAGTGAAGATTTACATGAGTTTGTACTTGAATGGCTCCAACTCTAGCTTCATGCACTAAACACTCCCACTGTAATTACCATTCGTGGATCCTGCTCTCTGATACCTCTCTCTCTCTCTCCTCTGCACCTAGGCCAATTGCAGGGGAGAGAAAAGGAAAATACTTATTCCCCAATGCTGATTCTTAGTGCTCCTTGTTCAGGATCTGTAATTGGATCTGTGTTTTCGACTCCCTGCTAATAAGCAGCTTACTTTGGCTCCCTCTAGACTTGACCCACCGCATTTTTGTTTTATGAATTTTACAAGGGGATTTTAATAGATGCTTTAGGCTATGCAAAACATAGGCTGAAGGGGAGGCATAATGTGGGAGCCTTGACACGGAGTACGCCTGAGTGGCTGCTTATCATTGCGGACAGGTCTCATAACTTTCATTAAGATTGATGTAGGACAAAAGAGAATGCGTGAGAAGAGGTACATGAGAGAATATTAACCTGTGCTCCTGTAACTAACTATAATTGTTTTGCATTCGGTCTGTCCTCAGGCAGCCGCCCTCATTATCTTTACCCGTACATGACGGTGCAGCTGATTTTAGTAGCCGGGCTTGTTAGAGGAGATTGGAGGTCAGGGCAAACTGTAATCTGCCTTTGGTTATTTTTATGGTAGAATCCGACGGCCAGGGGCTGAAGTGGTGTATCAGTGTATTTTACGAACATAACACTTCATTTCCTTTCATTTTACATCAGTGTAATTGTTTCTGAAGTTCACTGCTTGGGGCTATTATTTTAATATCAATATGGTTTTCTATACGTCTTGCCATGCTGTTTTTTTTTTTTGTAAATATTTGATCAGCTCAATCAAGAGAAATGTATATAATATGAAAATAAATCTGCCTTTCATGCTACCTTTTTAATGGAAAACTAAGCAGACAATGGGATGTCAATTTTCCATGTCCGCGGTCTTCATCTCTCTCTGTAATGTGGAGTCTGCTGTTAGTCCAGTCCTCATTTAAAAATGGCTGACTGCCAGTGTTACCCACACAGGGTCACGGAAATGAGAGAGATGAAAAATGTAAAGACAAGTGCTGACCCGTAGCCTACCCACAGTTTCTTCAATCATTAAAATACATTGAGAAACCATGGATGATTCCATAATTCATTATAGGTTATAGGATATAAGTGATTTTTATCATGCCTGTCTACACCTCTACATTAAGCCAGTTCATTTGTCTTAAAAAGAAAGAGAAATTAAAGAACATTTTCAACATTTCTCCAGATGAATCTGACAGGTACCGCCATAGAGGTGAATATTCAGTGAAGATGAAGCTTTACTCAAAGGTACTAACTAAGACACTGTGTTGGATATAGGAACACTAATGACCAACACAATCACCTATCTTGACATGAATACCAAAGATAACAAGGAGAGGTGGGAATAGGTGTAATGCTCTCTCCTTCATCCTCTATCTTCCTTCTCTCTCTATGGGAATCTACCAAGCACGCTTTACTTCATCACAAAGCTAACGTGGCATACAACTTTTAAAACCCGCCTCGGCTTTTGTATCCCCCCCCCTCCCCCTCACTCTCCATCTCTCTCTCTCTCTCTCTCGCTCTCTCGCTCTCTCTCTCTCCTCCGGTTGGTAATCCTCCCATCTGGAGGATGTTTGAGAGAAACAAAGAAACAATAAGAGGAAGTTGGGAGAGGGGGTGTCAGGCTGTCAGTAATCTGACAGCTATGGTAACTACCCTCTAATCCAGACGGCTCCAGCCACGCTCCGGCCTGACACCCGCGCCTCTGACTGACAGCTGAAGACCGGGCACATTCCACAGGCAGAAGTGACATCCAGTCTATTAAGGCAGACAAGCACAAAGCAGAGATTTGCCCTGACTGCCTGGTACTGAAGCCTACTATGGGGGTGATTGGAGAGGTCCTGGAGAAGGTGTCAGACTCAAGCTCAGATGATAACCATATTGTAATGATGCTGCTGGACAATGAAGTGCCATGATTGCCCATGCTGACAGTGGAAGTTTATGTCTGGATATCCACCCCCCGTCTGCATTCGCAGGCAGCTCACAACACACACACAGTCTCCAGGTCCCAACTGCCAGTCAAAAGCCTAGCCGCAAACGGGTGCACTTCTTATTCCAGCACAAGAGTGCACCAAACAGTGATCTCTAATGGACTGACCCGAGGCATGCTGTGCTGACAGGGGGAGCAGTATAATTGTTGTTTATCTTCTTCCTCTTTAGATCTCTCTCTGAGCATAAAGAGACTTCTCAGTGTTCATTTGTTGCTACAGAATAGCTCAGAATCCTCTACTTAGTTTCTTTATCAGCAAAGCATTCCTGGAGAAGCTATACATGATTGCTTTTGGAGGATTTTCCGATGGCACAAAAAGTATGTAATTGGTTTCACTTAAGGTTAATTATTTGTGCTGGCAGGTCGCATTGTTGTAAGCCGTTCATTAGAATACACATCCAACACACGGAGCAAATGAGATGAGCTGGCTGTGCTTTATTGTAGGTTTGCTTTAAAAGAGTCCCAAAACCAAGCCAAACCTTAATGATACTCTCAGCAGCCTATATAATGGAACAAGTTTACATAAATTAGACCACAGAGCTGCAGTGGCATCAGACAGGCTAGACTGTTGGTATTTGAATACTTTTAGCTAATTAGAAGTGCTTGGACTCAAAATATATATACTCTGCTTTGAATTCAATCCTGAATCTGTACTGCATACATAAAACATTTTCCCCCCGCTTTCCCGTATCAAATGCCTTTGGTTTCAACTTTATTTTCGTATGAAGCCTGATGGTTCAAGACATAGATGATTTGATTTCCTCCGCTTGCCGTGTAGTTTGCAATGCCAATGCATGCTAGGAGATTTAAAGAGATGAGCTAGAGGAGGGATTTTCCTGTGAATGCTTCAAGTATGAAGTAAATCCCTTAAAACAGCGATACCCTAACATGTCTACAATAGAAATTATATTAAGTGTGTAAAAGACTCACGCTCTGTTTCCTCTCGCCCTTAGCACAACATTCAAATAAGTCTGAGAGATTTTGGTTCCAGGCGAGTTCACCAAAGGTGGCATTTCCCGTCTCCTTTCCAGCCAAAGCCTGCTCGTCTTCCATCTTACTTAGCTCGTCTTGATGGAGACTCAGGGTGCATGCCTCGCTAAGTGACATGGAGTTAAGTATACATTCACACCATCCTGGGCTGCTAGTTAAGTTGACAGAGAGGTTCTGCAACCAGTCGGTCAACATGAAGCTCATTCACACTCCAATCAGACCAATGATAGAGAAAAGGGCTGTTTCAGGATTTCATTTACAATTTTGTATTAAAGTGTTTATTCTTTTACAACAATATTGGTCGCCGCCATGTTTTCTCACGCATCAGATTCATGATCAACATAATGATAAATTGTCTTCCCCACGTATTCATGCATTTTGCCATGACTATAATAAATTTGACATTAGTTTCAACCTTAAGCACTGAAATGTAAATATAAAAAGTCAACATGAGGGAAAAAAAAATCAGTGTTGTTGCTCATCTTCTTTGCTCTTTGCTCTTTGCACTTTGTACATGCAGGCCAACATAGCCATAATGAGACAGATAATTGAAGGTATTTTTTTATTCAATGGCTAGTTAATTGGTTGCCACCAGTGTCCCAGGAAAGGTTAAATTTATGGTTGCATGTCACCAATTACAATCCCAGCTGGCTTTGTTCATCCAGCAATATTTATGGCAAAAAGTCAATGTTTTGGCGACAAATGACAGGCTGGACGTGAACACACTGCAGAACCATAAGCCGCATGTTGCATTCTCTCACAGCATCTCACAGTCCGGGCTGTGCATAATCTTTCGTGTTTGAGCGTAGAATCAATGTGTGCATAATCAAATTCCTATTGACAGCACTCATATCCTTCTCCCTGTGGCAGAAAAGAAGATCTTGAGGTGGGGAAGGATGAATGCATTAACATCCTTTCAGTCAGTCTAGCACATAACAAAGCTCCTTGCCTCAGTGTTAACACTGCAGATTAGGTCAAGTTTCTACCCCTCTGAGTTTCTCTCCTGTAAATGACGAGTTTTGATGTGAAACAAGCAACATGTCAAGGCGAGTTGAAAGATGTAGGCATTTCCTGCCATGTCACAATGACAGGCCGTTGAATATTTGGGCCATTAGGGGCTTATTAGTGAATAAATGACCAGATGGTTCAGTGATGCACAGAGATGGACAGAACTGGATGCTACTAATCAGCAGTGTCTGTAGCTCGGTGTCAAATCACACGACATGGTAACCAATGGCAACGGAATAAAAGTTAACATTAGCAAGTCAATTTGAGATCTGGGTGCTGTAAACAGGGTTTCAAATAGCCCTGCCTTCCTCGCTTGAAAAAAGAGAGAATGTCTGTGTTTCCAGAGAGCAAATTCAATTTGAAGCAAGAGATGAATAGTTTTCTATTTGCACTGTTTCCTCCATGTATTTCTACATTCGTATGTTTCCCTTTTCAGTGAGATCTTTGATGCTCTTTGGATAGAAATGACATTCAATTACAAATACTTGTAATTGTTTTCCATTAATCTACAGAAGGAACCAGTGAAGCAATCGTACATTATTTACAGAAAGCCTCTACAGGGCTGAATGTTTAAATGGATGAGGAAAAGACACCATTTAAAAAAAAAAAAAAAAAAAAAAAAAAAAAAAAAAGGCAATTTTAATACTCACATTTAAAACACAAAGACAGTAGGATGTCTCACAACATCTCACACTTGTTTATTTCAACAGCACCTCACTTTTGTGTTTGTCAATATATTCATTGAGATTCTACTTTTGAGGTGCTTTGATTAGTTTGATTCCGAGATGCCCCACCATCGTCTTTACAGGAGGTAACCAACAAATTTGAAAACGGCCGTGTTTGTGCTTCAGTATAATTGGTGATGGGTTGTTTAGTGACAGATGTGGAAAAAAAAAAAGAAAAAGAAAAAAAAAGTAGTGTGGGCTGCATTACAGAAAACACAATACAAGATGCTCCATGTTGGAGCTGCATATGAATGTGTGCGCGTAAACATGCGGGGTCTCTTTAATTGTATGGTTTTCTGCCAGACCCACAGCTGACACAAACAGGCAGCCTGTTTAATGGATGAGAAGAGCTGTTTGAAGACGGTCTGTCACTTCTGATTGCGTTGCCTCTGTTCTACAGCATAATTGATCACTTGTCTACTAATACCCCTCCATTTAACTTGAGTTCTCGCTGTCATTAACTTTAATAAATCATTTATAAATTAGGCATATAGGTAAGACGTTGAGAGAGCACAATCCCCATTATTCGCCCATTTGGCCCATTTTCTCAATTGAGTAGATATAAGGTGCATACCGTTGGACTTTAAGGTTATAACTTAACAGTGGTAGTTTGCACGTATTGTAAGTCGCTTTGGACAAAAGCCTCAGGTAAATCAACTGTAATGTAGTGTAATGTAATCTGCAATATTCTCATGTTTTTCACACGGACATTAAAAAAACAATCTCTCAGAAATATATAAAAAATGTACTTCTGTTGTCATTGAGTATGATTAAACTACAGTCAGGCTTTGTGCAGATTAAGCACTTTGACTCATTGATGTATTGTAATTGTGATATTTCTCGATAAACATATTAATTTGAATAATTTATGCACACGTACTACTTCCCACTCCATTATACCTTTGAACAACAGAGTAGGCAATAAAACATAGATATTGTGAGCTTTATGTACGGTGGAAACAGTGGGATTCCATGTTATTATCCTACCCCCATTACATCGAATGGGAGTGCATTGTTATTATTTGTCATCATATGCTAATTACACATCATTAATGTTAGACCTTAATGGCCCCAAGAGTGGGTAATAGGCTGTAAGGCTGAGCTGGCTGCTTGCAGGGAATCTGAGTCTGGGGGGAGAGAACACATGCTAATTAAGCTGAGACCTTTTATCTTTGCAGATTAAAAGGGAAAAGATCACAACCCTCAAAATAAGCGTTTTGACATCTGTAATTGGAAGAGACAACACGCTTTTGTTCTATTATAGGGAGCAGGAGGCATCAGGCTGAGTGTATAAATCTCTCCAGCGAGCTTTACTCCCTCAGTGCCTTCACTCAGTTAGCCAAATGAAATCTCACTGCTGCTTTCATGCTTTTAGCTGCAGTTAGACAGAAGATGGAGTGCTGCTGCTTCCAAAGCAGCGCGGAGTCTGTGATCTGGGTGCGTACGCGTGTGAGCATGGTAGCTTAGCCTTTTCAAATGAATGGATGCCCTTGTATGCTGAATGGGAAGACAGAACGGTGACCCTGACGATTATTGGGGGAATACTAAGGAACTTTCTGTGCTGTTTTGCAGAGATCCAAAGTTGGATATGTTTCCATGATCCCAACATGCTACATGCTTTACCGCAATTATCTTGGAAAAATAATACCTAAGCACTAAGGTCAGAGAGTGAGACCCATGTTGCTGTAAGCTGTAGAAGAGTGACTGTAGAAGCGCATCTGGCACTTTCCAGCGGGCCTGGCTCAGAGCTGGGGCGAACAGCAAAGCGACAGCTGGTATAGCATGGCTCCATGTTTGACCCCCAGCACCATGTGTAGTCCTGGGCGGCCAGCGGCACTCCATACCCTGAAGACATGTATGCCATCCCGAACACCTGGTGAGAGGGAGCCCACCTTAGAGCCTAGGGTCTAGTTGTGCTTACACCGGGTTAGGGATAGTGTTGAGGTGTGCGAGGCTGGATTTCAGGGTCTATGACCCTCTCAGCCCCTGACACCACAGCGACCCAAAAGGCTCAGAATACAGGGGGCCTGCTGACTGCCCATTTGCTCCGTCTCTGAGGTCCAAGCCCAGAGGTCCTGTCATCACAAAGCAGCTCGGCTGGAGGCCATAGGTGCAATGACCTACATCTATCCATATAGAACAATATGTATGGCATCATCAGTCTGTTTATCTGGCTTGACCTCTACCAACTGTACTACACTCTGTTCATGTGAGTATCGGAACGATCTAACCTGTTTGTGGGAGTCTGATTTAACTTCAGAGTCAGATAAACTTTGCAAGCTGATGTGTGACCACAGCTGGAAGGATGGTGTTGAGAAAATGATCTTGCAGTAATTTATGAAATCCTGACTTTGATAGTCTCCATGACTTCCCTCCTTGTATCTGTTTATGATGAATGTTTTATGCATGAAAGCAGAAAATGTTGATCAGGGAAATTGTATGGAATGTGTCTCCATTATGCATGCTTATCATAATCACAGCAAGATTATGCAGTAACAAAGCAGCAATGGTAATACAATAAGTCTTCTTGATAACGCAAAACAACTAGGAGATGAAATGATGGTATACTTAGGCAGTATGTGTTAGTCACATAGCCTCCAGGTTTTTCACCACTCATATATTTTCCTCTAAAATGAACTCGCTCATACAAATACGGCTTTTTATTATCATTGTACTGTGCGATTCCAAAAGAGGAAGAATAGGGAAAATGATGGTGCTAAAATGTCAGCTTGTTTAATTATTGCTAGTTATCACAATTACCTTCTCTTTGACTTTAGCATGTATGTAATAAGAATGTTCCTGAGTGCCTCAGAGAAATGTGAAAGGTCAGATGTCAGTTTTAATATGACTAGAGCACCTCTAATGAAACACTGTTGCAATATGTGTTGAATACGAATGCATTAATTTCTTAAATGTCTTTCATATTTGCAGGCGCCTCAGCCTTTTTAACTGGGATAATTTGACAGCAGCCCCCTGCCTTCCTCTGACAGCTCTGAGGAGCTGGGGCTCAGCACCTGCGTCCACCCAAGCATTAAACCTCAGATCCTGAACTCTCCTCACAAATGAACTGTCAGATCATTACTGCGCGTGATGCAATATAATCTGTCTCAGAATTAGCATTTGGCCAAGTCCACACAGGGTTTTTTCTCCCATCTCTCTCTTCCGTACATCTTGCCCCCTCAGAAGGCGCCGGTTTGAATATGCATCTCTTCATATTTCCATGAGGGACCCACGGGGAGTACAGGCAGAGAGCAGCTTTCAGCATTAGCATGTCAGGAGGGAAGGGTCCTTTTCGTTCAGGGTCCCACTGCAGATGCTATGCCTCACTTGTTCATTACAATTGCATTTCATCAGCTTGATGATGTCCACATGTCAATTGAGTGTGAGGATTTTGCACACAAAGGAGCCTCTGGGAAAAGGACTTCGCTGGCTAATCAGCTGATTATCATACCTCAAATAAGGCTGTAGTGCTCTGATACAAACTGCAGCCAGAGAGAACGAGCTGCAGGAGACGAGCACACGACGGGCGAGTCCGTATAGGAAGGCAGCAAGCAAAGCTGATTAAACAAGCTCTCATGAACGCACATAGAGGAATGCAAAGTAAGCAAACAAAACGCAACCCAAGCAGGAGACGGAAAAGAGCATTAGAATATTTATGGTTATCATAGTTTGATGCTCTTCAAGCCTTAAAGTCCCAAAGTGTAGGTTTGAGTGTTAATGTGTTATCCTCATTCATTTAAAAGGTTAAAAAATTAGGCAGCTGGTGCAAAACTTGATATTTGTTTGTGTATTTTCTCAGGCTCAGTTACGCACTGGTTCAAAAAAGTGCCTCATAAACCTTAGAAAGGAGTTTCGTAAATCAAATCGGGAAGATTGTCTCACTCTAAGACATTCATGGAGACCCTGTAGCTTCCATGTTCATGTGGGTAACGGCAAAACCTACAGGGCTGTGATTGGGAGGAGCGGCCTGTCTGCGCTGAAACCTAGTGGCCAACGACATCATCCCTACAGTCACTGTACAGTCACTGTACAGTCCTTTCACGGTGAATATTGGTGGCAGTGTAAGAAAGACTTTGAGGAACTCTTCAACTGCAGAAATCTACAGTGACAGGGCACCAGGTGAAATCCAACCTGAGGTGCTAAATGACCTTGTTGGGTATCTTGGTTAACAGGCCTCTTTAGTTAAGCGTTGATGTCAGTGCTTGTGAACTGGCAGGTTGGGGTGGTAGTTGCCTTTTTAATATGAAAACGGGAGCAGAAGGTGTGCGTCACTCTGCGTATCCCACGGCTCAGTGTTTGTGGGAATACAGAGTGCTACAAGCCCTCTTCTTTTAAAGCTGGAGTGAGAGCTGATCATGAATTCTTCTCGCTGTGGGCGTTCGTGTCTCATCACGGATTCTTTCGGTGATTTTCATGGACACAATTGAGGAGAAAGCGTGTCCAGTTTGGTGACCTCAGTGTTGTGTTGATTTCATCACAACCATGACAAAGAAAAGCAGAAACTTATCACCTTTTGAGAAGATTTAACCAGCGATGTTTTGCTGGTTTTTGGGATTTTTGTTGATTAATTTCCTGTTGATCCACTTATTGATTAATCGACTAACCGTTGCAGCGCTAATCGATTGTCAACCTGTAGCATGAGTAGAGCGGCTCACATGTAGCTTTTTTCTCTGCTGTCTTTTGTCTATTTTTGCAGGACCAGCTTACATCTCAGAAGTGTGAAATTCACATGTGACTGTATAATGTGAATAATAGGTATTCATATTAGTAGTAGTATTGTTTTTAAACGTGGAATGCATTAGAGGGATTTTTGTTAACTGCTCTCATCGAGACCATCATTGACGTGATACTCATAAGAGATTAATTATTCTAAGATCCACTATGCCAAATTAAGTCAAACAGTATACTGCTGTTGTTTATTTATTTAAGTTTTCAAAAATATCTGACTGGATCTAAAGCTTTCTGATCTCTGCTGGAGAATACATATGTAGTCCCACAGTATGTACTGCTCACATGATTTTTATTCACCCATGTCTCATAATCCACGAACATCCTCTTCATTCCTTGAGCTCAGCGGGAATGTTTTTTTGTTATCGGCCTCTTTTGAATGGAGATCGCCAGCCACACATAGTGGAAGTGAAGTCACAAGTGACCTGAAAGCCCAATTATAAAGTCTGCAATCTGCATTGTTCTTGGAGCGAAAAAGAATCAATGTGCTGAAGGCATATCCCCATCAGAAGACCTAATGATGTCTTTCTGGACCACAGCCTTGCACACTGCATAGTAATCTTCTGCTAATTAGGTTTATAATGCCTAGGCAGGCCTCCGCATCAGCACAATTCCAGGGAGGACAGTGAAGTTATTTATTTATCTCACTGTGGCTCATTGTTATGGCAGTTATAATTAAAGCAAAATTATTTAGATTATTTAGGAAAAGGGTTTATTGGAATTGTTGTTGCGTATTGCAAGTGTGCACACTTCAGCTGTGTTTTCAATCATGAGAGCACATTAATTCAAATGGTTTGTTGTATTGGAAAAGGAAATAAAAAGAAAGACGTCCTCTTACTTTGGCTGAGATGTGGAGTGTCAGCTGGTGTGGTTTACAGATGGCTCATGCTGCTCATGTCGAAGGATCGATAACACTCGCCATATTCTATATGTTAAGCCTTTGAGGTCTATTCACTCTTGTGGCCATATTAAAATAGTTCAATAAGTCAGATTTATTGTTGTAGTCAATGGAAACAAAGTGAATTAGTCACGTAAGATTTGTTCGCCAGTATATACTCCATGTATGGATGCTAATAAAGATCATTTCCATTATCAATTTATCTTTAATTCCTTTGTCTTTAAAAAGGCAAAAAAATAAATAAATAATCATGACAAGTTAACAGATCTTAAAGGGACATATTATGATTACTTATTTTTAAAAAGTCAATACTTCGTCACATAATCAATTAATAATATGACGTTAGCAAGAAACTCCAGAAATTTGACTTCTTAAAACCAGCCAATGTTTTGTAATTTAACTCAAATGACTGAAGGGATTTACTGATTGTGATAATACATAGGGTTGATTAATCGACTGATTGATTAAATGCTATAAATAAGCAACTAAGCAGGGGAGAGAGAGCTGAACTTACCTGAGTGTGTAATCATACTTCTCCTTTACAGATGAAGGTCACCTTTGAGATCTCATGGGACTACTTCAGCTGGATGTGAAAGAAAACTATACCTACCTGTACACTGCAAATAAAAAGTGCTGTTTAGCACCTTTAAGGGTTGTAGAGCTCGTCCCAGGAGAACTTGTACTGTACTGGTACTGTACACTGCAGGTGCAACATAGAGCGGTTTTCACTGCTTGGCTTTACCTTCTACTAGATGTGTGAAATCACACTGTTTACCAAATGTGCTAGAAACGATAACTATTTATTATAATAATTATTTCTAATTAAGAAATATTTAGTTTTTTGATTCACATTTTTAGTGTGTTGTTTTCTCTATATAGTTAAACATATTTTAACATAATTCCACTGATTTACATTAAATAGCAATGAGTGTACAGACAGTAAATTGCCCTCATGATACTCTCATGTTATCACTCAAACTGCATGGATGAATTACTTTAAACTACAAAGTTTTTCTAGACTGGCACATATGTAGAAGTACAGCTCATTATTTGTCACCTGCTATTTCGTACGTCACATTCAACTTATACCAAACAAGTGCCTTCAACTGCATACGTGTGACATGATATTAAATTCTTATCCACCAATATACCAGACTGAAGTACTTTACATATGTGTAATGTTTAATGTATCACACCAGGAGCCAGAAGTTCTCTCAGCTATTCAAGGGTTAAATGCTTCTGTGTGAAGAACAAATCTTTTAAAACCAGGTTTATTTCTTCTGAAATGTACTTTCTCGCATCTGTAAACATACCCAACATTGATGTCACAGGATCCTGTAGTTAAAGTTAAACCTCACGAAACCTACAGTCACTTGTATATTTTCAATGAGGGATGAGGACGAGCATAGATGTCATGTTAAGGATTTTTAACAAGGTAATGGTGGAAAAAACATGTTATTCAAAGCAGATTATGGTATATGTCTTAAAAATTATCTTGCAAGAAATAGCCTGCAAATCCTAAACGTATTTCACCTTTGTAGTAGGGGATGGAAAGACTCCAAAACACACTCGCAGCACTCGCCATACTGCAGCAGTTCATCAAGTTCTTATGGCTAAATCGATTTCAAACAGTTACCTAACTCAACAACGGAAACAGAAGTGAATCCGGTTATTTCTGTCCACCTGTCAAGAGCCCGTCCAGTTATCCCTGTTTTGGTCCACCAACTCCTGAGTAATATATTATTATAATTATATTTATCATCCCTTTCTTAACCAGTCATTTATATAATTTCCATGGTTCCTTAGGGTTCCTTAGGTAAATTTGAGGGAAAAAAATCAAGGCCTTGATGTTTTGGAAATCAGACACAAATAGACGTGGTTCATTGAAAGTGCTTGAATTTATATATTTTGAGCAAAATATGCAAAGATATATATATTTTTTTTTACTTAACGTTAGTAAATATGCTACGTCCCACTGTCTGCATGTGTGTCTCCTATAGATGCGTCATTGTTTCACGTGCCACGAGAAAGCACAACGGTCATTAACCTCGACCCCTGTCTCTAAGTAAGTCGTGTTCGGTCCTTATTTGAGGGAATTGTGCCTGGAAAGTCCTTAACATTTCATTGAATTAGATTTTTAAGAATGTGTTGGAACCCTGAATTTTGCTCTTTTTGCTGGGCTTAATAGATCTTAATATATATATAATTATTTTGGGCCTCTTCACACCTGAAATTCTGAACCAAAATGCAAACCAAGGTTCATGTTTTTGTTTCATTCATTGCATACATTTGATCCAGTTAGTTTTGGTTTGACATTGCAATGGTGGGAGCAAACTAAACAAGTAAACGTGACTTATCTACGTCCTGTTGTCATCACCTGTGTGAGCTGCGTCTCCCTAGACTTGACATTGATTTGTTTGTAGACCCGTCCTCTCGTATCCTTCTTCTCTGACTCCTCTCGGAAAATAATTGGAAAGGGTCTGAATTTTGTCAATTAAACATTTGGTCTCCTCCTCTCCTCATGTGCTACCGCGGCTCATTTTGTGTTGTTGCGTTGTTTTTTTTTTCTTTTTTCCAGTTCTGAAGATAGCCTGCCAAAACTTTGTGTAATTGGTCCGAAAGTCCGAACCTTCCCAAAAAAATGTTTCAACACGCAGTTTTTCCACACCTGTAATTTTGATTCAGATCAAACTGAAAAGCCTACACGTCTGGACAAAACGAGGTAGATGTGTGAACCCTCGCCCAGTGCCCTTTTCTATGTGACCGTGTTGGTGTTGGAGAATGATTGTGAATTATTGAAATAGTTGGCATACAGAAAAAGCAAGTTAAACCAAAGAAAATGAAAATATGACTGTGTAAACACACAGAATGTAAATATCATATGTGACTTGATTGAATAAAGACATTATAATTGGAATCTGCATGACCTTTGAAAACATTCTTTAAAATCTCTCTTGCAAACGCTGACCATGAAGGAACTTTTTCTCTCTGTAGTTGTGCACACTCCTTGCAGTAATTGCATAAAATGCATTAAAACACGTATTTCGAAATGTCTTGCCTTTATCCGCGTGACACTACTGGCAATTGCACTCTGGGAACTCTAAACTTTTCTTTTTCATGGCGTTGGAACTTACTGTTGGTCTTTGTTTTTTCTCCGAGAGGTTAGTAGCTGTCCACCTTTTTCTGGCAGACTGTTAACTGACAAGCTTCGAGCATTTGGCAAGATGTTATCCAGCAGCAGAGCTCATCTGCAGCTCTGACAGCCCGCAGCACCTGCCAAAGGATCTTCTTACCTTCACTATCTGCTGTGAGTGAACAATGCTCAATGCTGAGGGAACTGTTTCAATCTCCCTCATGCTGGAATTTTTCCGCTTGTTCCTGTGTTTCCTTTCTCTTTGATTAGACAGAGGAAGACGAGGAGATACTTTCATGGATAATGAGACACAGGACAGAGGTTTTATTTGTTTCCCCAGCTAAGGTCTCCATTGGTCTGTTGGCAGATGTGCTGAGGCTAGAATGGCAACACACCGTCATTATCTTGCTTTTCTAATCATTAAGAGCAGACTGTTGCAGTAAATGACAGCATTGCCTTTCTATTATGAAGAACAAGCAGAACATTAAGACTTACCTCTGCACGGCTAGGTGCTAGTATTATTCTCAAGAGTGCAATTTTCCCCCCTTTTTTGACTGATGCAATCTGGACACAGCTGAGGAGGTAGATGAGAAGAATTTAATTTGCTCTCCTTTCTACTCCAGTGCCTGCAAACTTAAGGTCTTATGTCTAATGCAGTCGTGACCATGATAGATAAGCCTGCATAAGTCTACAAAGCCAGCTTCAATGCATCTGAGATTAGCACATCTTCTCTATCTGGGACTTCGGCAGCAGCAGGGACGACCCTGGCCTTGGCGACAGGACAGCTGGACATAAAAGTCTTTGAGGACCTAGGCAGTTCCTCACAAGAGCATGTGCCATAATTAGAGCCATAATGGCATCTGAATGCAGTGCAGGTTAATGAAACTCTGTCTCTGCGAGGGAACCAGGAGCTTTTGGGTAAAGAAAACAGCAGGGTTCTGCCAGGAGCCCGATGATAGCAATTTGCAGAGTGAGTTATGTCCTATAACCTCGAAGCAGCGAGTACTTTGAGCATGTTTTGTTCTTAAATGGGGTATAGTTTTCCATTTCCCATCCATTAATATGCATAGAACAGCTAATGAGGCTGAACCAACAAAGATAATAAGATTCTGAGGCTGCAGCACCACTGACTGCATTAATGGTGTATGACTTTGTGGTGAGGCATTTGTCTCCGTATGCCTTTGGACATAAGCACGAAATAGGAACCTAAAGAAACTGTGTTCAGTGGCACATGGACACAATGAGGTTTTGATCTGCATTTTGCAGTTATTGCCCTGTTGAAATGCTCCAGAAGAGAGGGCCTTTATCCATTGAGATTACATTTTAACGAGTATTAAAGGACTCGTTTAATTAGTCAATTTTTTACATTTTAATTTCTGCATTACTCATAATCTGTACAAACTGTAATCATAAATTAAATCTGTGTCTCCACACTGTGAAACATGGAATTTGAAATTGTGTCGACATGATGTCATAGCATTTAGCTTCAAAATGTTGTGTTTAATATGAATATACAATCATTTATAAATGTTAGTATCACTTGACACAAGTAGCTTTTGTGTCAAGCAATTTTGTTACGATACACTAAGCATTTTCTAAGAGTTCTCTTTCATGTCATATAACACGCGATGACGTTATCCGCGTTAATACACACTTACTGCAGAAAGTGGGAATAAAACATTGATTTCCATCTCCTCAGTTTGCCACCTTGTAGTTGAACCTGCAGTGCGAGCGACTGTGGAGGTTGTCTGGAGGTGTATTGGCAGATTGCGCGATGTTATTAAACACAACTATAAATATAAAGAAGTGTAACGTCCTCTAGGAGGGGAAACCCTATGATTTTTGCCCTCCTCCCGTCAGCAGTTTTCTGCAGCGGTGTATTAGCGTTGTCTCCTCTCAGTAAATAATGTGTCCTCATTCAGTCACGGTGAAGAGAAAGACCATATGACTACAATGGGCTATTATTGGCTATAATAGGGATGAAGCAGACTCTCAGGAGAGACTGGGAGACTTGTGAACTGGAAATGTCTGCTGTTCATCACAGCATTTTACAGCCAACATTTTCTCTGCAAGAGCAGCATCACTGCCCAGGATAACTTACACTGATGCCTCACTTCATTTACACAGGGCAGTTTTGCTTCTGCTTGAACAGAAACTGCTGTTAGGCGTTGGAAAACTAGACAACTAGACCACTAGACCAGCCCCCTGTATAGATCCTTATATACCACTGAACAAACCAAATATCAGCATCCATCTTTGTAATGAGGGTCCTCATCACTCCCTTACACTGACTGGACCGTCCTCCTCTCCCTCTTTTTGTACCACTAAACAAGGAACTATCTAACTCATCTTTCTTTTTCGCCTCTGTGTGCCACCCAGTAAGTTCGCATCACTCACTTTATCAACCCTCTTTCTTTTCTTGCATCCTTCTTTCATCATTGACGCCTGTCTGCGTTTTCTGTCTCACTTAATGCAGCCGCGATCACAACACTGCTCACCATTGCGCCCTCTTTAGCCGTCTCTCATCCCTCCCTATGTTTGAAGGACCCCCCCCCCCACAGAACCCTCTCCCTTTCTCTCCTCCCTCCCCCCATACTGACCCTCCTCTCTCCACCCCCCTGGCTGGACCCCTCTCTCTGGTGCGGGGCCTGGCTGTCAGGCCCTCTCCTGTGAGTGCGGCTGCTGTGATTTCCTCTGGGCCATCAGGTGGGCTGCTGCTAACTAGCCAAGCCTGAGACAGGGTGACCTCAAGCCTCAACATGATGGGTCTGAATCAACAATGTGTTCGCCTAAACAGGGAGGGAGAGACCAAACAACTTAGAGGGCTGCCTGCCAGCAAGTAAACCAACAACGCTGCATCTCAAAGTTATCTACCTGCAGGAAATTTTATTGTCCAAGTAAGCATTTAATTCCTTTCCCTAAAAGTGCCTATTGGGTCTAACTTATGGCTTTTTAGTCTATACTAAACTGTTTTCGCTTGGGTGTGTTTGCTGCAGTGTTTGTCGCAGTGGTGCCTCACAGTAGGTGTATTGTAAATCAACTGGGTGCAGAGTGAACTGTCATTACAGTGATCATTAACACTCGTGATATCATCAGCGCATGGCAGACACTTAATTATCGGATCCCTTCTTCTGTTTCAGAGGCCCTGGTGTATTTTTCTTTTTCAGAACAATTTCTGATGTCTGCAAAATCCATATAAGCCTGTCTGATTAGAACAAGCTCAGTTTAATGAGTTTCTCCTGTGCCACCGTTTCAGATGAATCTCATTAAGGGTAATCATACTGTAGTGTGAGTTGTAAGGAGGACTTTATACACAAGCCAAGGCTATTTAAATTGATTTTCCCTCTCAGTATTGAGCATTTAACTGGTGAGATTCTGTTGGCTAGATCAAAAATGTCATTCTGCTAATCAGATATAAAGACTGATCAAGTAAATGTTTCTGTCAAACTCCACTGTGCTGTGACTGTACAGAGCATTTGCTAGCATTTAGGTAATAATCAACTTTAATGATGGCATTACTGAATAGCTGAAGCTTGCTGCAATCACTCTTTTCTCTCCTGGGTCCTTCCTCTGCTCCTCAAAATGTTTCAAACTTTTTCTCTTCCACAATTCCCTTGAGCTAGCCTCCCATCATATCTGAAATGCGCTTACAGCAGTGGCCGTCTTTTGCTTGAGAGCTCTTTGCCTTATGCTTCCATCAGAGGAGACTGAGTCTCACAGATGCACTGCTTAACAATGCCATCCCCTGCTCCCATCAGAGGGGGGAAGGTTGCGGAGCTGCGCCCCGCAGAATAAGGGGGGCAGGTCCCCTGTGATTGGCGAGAGCTGAACATCGATGCCAGCTTCCATCTGTCATGATAGCCTATCTCTGAACCTTCAATCTGTCAAAAGCTTGCTGCCTAGCTGAAGGCTCCAGGAGATTTGGCGTGCTAAACAGATTTGACAACAGGCATTATCACTGTGAGGGGCCCTGCGAAAAACGCCATCAACGTGTTAATTGTGGCTGGAGATGTAAACTGTCACTTCCCATCTCATTTAACACTTGCTTTGCCAATTTCTTCTCACCCCGTTTTCCTCGCTTTAGAAAACATATGGAATGTTTTGACTGACACGCTAATCCTTAAATAACAATTTCTGCTTTATAACTTTCACCAGCAGTAGTTTTATGCCTAAAGAAATAAGCACTGTTTTGTCCTTGGGTTAGCTGAAAAGTCAAGACAGATGCTTCCACTGTTTGGTGAAAGATGAGCAGTCTGAATACATCTGTGATGAGCAACTTAATGTGAAAAACTGCTGCAGTTAACGTTAGCTAGTTAGCATCCAAAGTGTTGCCCCTTAGGTTTCAGCTAAGCTAACGCGTGACCTCAAGTTAAAACGCAATCTTCATTTTTTACCTCATCGATGACTAATACATAATCGTTAACAGCTGCAGAGATGTATATAAAGATCAAAACAAATGTTCTACAGATCACGACATTGTGTGCACACCATAGATAGAGTCTATAAGATATGAGCGTAGTCTCCATGACGTCACCCATGGGTTTATGAAGAAGTTTGTGAAGCTTAAAGTGGGTGCTCTGGCTGGCGCCATCTTGGCAGGGACGCCATCGTCCGACTCCCGACCAATCCGAAAATGGGCATCGTCGGTGGAGTTGAGGCGGGCCTGGGTGACGGAGCAGACAGCAGGCGGCTAACGACCTGAGACGGCACCCACCTGTCACTCAAAGCGACCGCGCCCCTAATAATGCTTGATTTTAAGCCTTAATATATTTAAAACTAGTGAGTTATATAAAAATTCCTCCCAACGTACAGTAGCCATGAATGGGGAAATTAGCTATAGAGGCCAAACGGCTGTAAACATGTTGATTTCTGCTGTAAAGTTGGGATTTTAACACGGGGGTCTATGGAGACCCACTCCCTCTTGTAACCAGTCTCAAGCGGTTCTACGATGAACTGCTGTTTTTGGATTTTCCGCATCGGCTTCACTGCTTAGCCCCGGAGGTTTCCACACTGATAAAACAACAAGTTACAGTTTAATAAACACATTAACTTTTTTATTAAAGCTTTAATATAACGACATGTCAATTTTAAAATTACAAAATAAAAAGGAAAATAAAACGAAATGTAATTTTCAAATGTTATATTTTAGTGGCGCTCCCCTGGAAATAAGGTTTAAGTTGTTAATAAAAGTCCAAACTTTAATTTCTCTCAAACGCTTTGTTAATGTCATTACTATTTTTCCCTTTCAGAGGCATCTCCACAATGTCACGCCTCTTCCTATTCTCACTAATTGATTATCCACTATCAAAGCACCTTATTATTTGTGAGTTGTAGCGATCAGCCCTATTATTTGTGGGCTTTCCCCTGACAGGCCTTTAATGGTGATGGTTGGTTTAACCCCCAGGCCTCGCTAATAGGATTTAGCAGCAGGTGACTGGTAACACAGACACACACACCCCTCTAACCCCTTCACCCCCAGGAATAGCAGACCCTCCCACTGCCTGCTCACTGAAAGAGGCATACAAACACTGCGCTAATACAGCCTCGTCATTCCCTCTGAGCTGCGCGTTTCTCTATGTGCTGTAGCGAGGCAGCACTCTGTGTCACTCCTGGCTCTTCCCCTTTGTTTTGATTCTGTGGAGTCAGGATACATGCAGCAATGCAGACATATGCAAAAGCCAATGCAAATAAAGCTGAGGCAGACGCGGCGCCATCTTGGAGATGACAGACGACGACCAGACGAAAAGGCCACGGCCCCCTATACTCTGGTTGTCTCACGACAGCGATGTCATTACAAGCCACAAGGTTGGCAGTGCCTTGTGATGCACATTTTAATGTTTGCTAAACATCATTTATAGATTAGACCGCAAAGAATTTAACGATTTAATGATAAAATTGGTAATAATTCATTAATATTAAGGCGTGATCAAAATATTTTGTCAGTAATTGTGTCATTAGCTGGAGAGCGTCAGTGGTAGTGGGCTTGTGTAAAGGCTTTCCCCTGTGTATATGGCTAACAGGGCTGTCAGAACTGCTAGTTTACCCAGGTGAGGCCTCCGTGTCATTATAGTGCCCCTGTCCATCAAGATCAGAGCTGCTAACCGAGGCAGGGCCATTCTCTCGGCTTTTATCACTTTATTTGCAGCAGAGGCTATCCATTTCTTCCCCGACACTGATGTGAAGGAGGAGCGCAGGATGCCTGGGTGGTGCCGATGTTGGCTGTGGGGGGAAGTAACATGAGGAGAACGGCACCAGGAGGAGCCGGGAGGGGATGGGTTTGTTATCCTGGTAATTAAGGACAGAGTGGCTTCCATGCCGGGTGTGCGGACAGGATGTGGCAAATTACTGGAGTCTTTGTGAAGAAAAGCTGCTCCCTCTCTGCTCTGTCCATTCTCAGGGGACCTCATCATCTTCTCTAACAGTCAGGATGGGATTTTGTACCCTCTATTCCCTCACCTTCTCCTTCCCTCTTTCTGTCTCTCCTTTCATTTCCTTTCACTTCCCTCTGTCACCTTCCTCCTGAAATGCATCTCAAAGTCTAAAGTAACATTGCAGCTTTGGATTTGCAGATGAGCATGCTTATTGTTTCGACCGGCGTGTAAAACTTTCAACAGCTACGTTGTACGGATTTTTTCACCCAAACGCGGTTTCGTGATAAAATACCGTTTCGTATTTACATACGAAGAAAGATTTCAATTCGACAATTTTTCGAACATCGTTAGGTGGATTTCTGGTAATTAACTGTGTGTTTCAAAAGGTGATTCCCCTGACATGCAGAGAAAGATGGAGAAACAGACAAACCATAAATGATAATTTATGTGCACATTTCACTGTCACAAGCGACAGCTCACCGAACACCGCTGAGACCCCAGCGGAAGTGGTTTGTTACTTTGGCATCGCTATATAATTTCTGTAAAAGAGGACATTATGCCTTTTTTTCTTTTTTTTTTCTCCTCTTGATGTTTTGCTACGGGTTCCTCAGGCTGTGGTACTCAGGTGGGGCTTGAGAAAACGGCCCTCACAGCGACACGCGGCAGCAGCAGCAGCCGCCGCATGGCAAGACAGCAAGAGAACACTCTGGGGTTTAAAAGTACCCAAAGCATCCTGGGTAATTAGCCATTACGGCGCTGTCACAGAGGGTTCTGCAGTCAATACAGAGATAATTTGGGCAATGGTGAATGACAGTGCTGTCCAGGCTTTTGGGATGATCAAGGACAGATCCAGCTGCACCAGGCATCTGTCAGGCCCATGAATCACTCCTCCAGCCAGCAGCTGGGTGAGTGGAGCAGAGAGAATCGCTGGAGAGGCATGTGCAGACACACAAATAAACATGTTCCCCCTCTCTCCCCTCACCACACCGGGAAATGGCTATTAAAGGTCTGCCGTTACAGAGCACAGAGTGGAAAAGCCTTGTTACCTTCAGTGGCAAATGAATGACATCGGGAATAAGGTGAGGAATAAAAGTCAGACCAAGGGGACATTTCTCACAGTTATTTTCACTGCGTAGCTAAAAACCAAGGAATGCAAGAGGCATGCAAAATTGTTGATTATCCCGTTTTTTAAAAGAAAACATTATAACTAATGAGTTTTACACAGAAACAGCAAGGCTTCCTGTCTTGAAACTGCTCCTTGCTCTCTTGGACTCACAACACAATTACCTTATTTAGCAGGTTTGAAGATTTTCCATTTGAAGTAAAATGGCATCCAAACACTTTATTGTGATAATAGAAATAACAGTGAGCTGCGAAGGTAGAGGGTTAAAAGATCATACTTGTGTGGCATGCTGTAGACACAACATTCCTCTTCTGTTAACTTCATTCAGTGGTGGAGTCTCTTCCAGCTGTATGTCAGGCCTGATCACACCATGTTTAAACACAATACTTCAGCTAGCATCTGTGGATCATTACTGCCGTTTTTCATTTTTACCTGGAAATATGGAAATGACAGCATCCCTGGTGATGCTAACAACATTTGGTTTTGCAAATGCACACATACATAAATAAGTAAATAAATAAATACAGTCCATACATGTATGATAATAATTATTGGTGCAAGTGTATGCGTTTTAATTCTGTGCACAATACTGTACATAAAAGTACATTTGACGGTTTTTATGTTCAACCATACTTTTGTTTCTCTGCATAAAGTTATATCTGATTTATTTATGAGGTTTTATATTTTTACCAAAATGGGGGAAAAAAATTTAAGCACTTTTTGGAGATAATAATATAATTATTTTACTGCTTGTCACAATGGAGCTTTATTACCTGGAAATGTAAAAAAATTAAATAATGTACCCAGACTATATGATTATATTATGCAAGAGTTTTTGCAAGATCAATATATATATATTTGGAACAACTAACATTAACTTAAGCTTAACAAAACTTTTTCCTGTTGCTATAATATTTATTAATGTAGCTATTTATACATTTAATTTTAGGACTTTACTGTACAAAACACAGAATGCACAGTGCACACACTTTGAACTTAAAGGCCCTGTCCATAAAACCCCCGGTTGAAATATAGTTTCCCGCCTTCTAACTTTGTTTACATGATAATTGAATGAACTTCAGATATATTTGATGCAAAGTCTGACAACATGTGACAGTTTAACATCACGAGTTGAATGTCAAAAGTTCTTAACATTTGTGGATTCTTTGTATTTTGGTCAGTGATGGGCCAACAACAACATTTTACATCCACTAAAATTTAGGTAGTAAAATGTATTTGGATGGGATTTTTTTATTTTTTTAATTCCCGCAATTAATTTTCAGAACCTAATTAAATTGTGGCATCTTTCTGTTTGTTAAAGTTATGGGTCCCTTTGTTTCAGTACTGTCCACAGCTGCAATTATCAGCCTGGCTGTAAACATCTTTGATCACTGAGATTGCTTGTCCATAACTACTCATTATAAAGAGGTCGCCACCGCAATATAGTACTTGGTTATTTTTAAATCAATGAATGACATCCAAAGTAATAACCCTCTGGAGAGAAGCCAGTGTTACGGCAACTTTTTATCTCATCATTGTTTCATTATCATGTTAAAGTCACTATTATATGTACGTTCTGTATTATTTACTGTAATTGTAAGATGCCTTTCAAGGTTTTGTTTTGCATTATTTCGAGAGTCATCCTGTACATTTTAACATGTGTTGGCCAAATATTAGCTGGAATACATATATATACAACTACTCTATCAAAAGAGCTATAATTAGGATTTTTAGAGCTCTTATACTCTTTGATTCTATATTAGTGGGAAAGATAATTCGCTGTATTTAGATGCACATGCTTCTGTCTGAGATATAGGTCCTACCTCGGTGCAGCGTATTTAATCATCGCTGTAAAGGCTCTGCCCTGGGACTAGAGCTTCTTCTTATCATACTTTAATCAATATCTCTCTCGCTATGTTAACACAAAGCAGTCCTCTCAACACTGTAGTGTAGGTGCAGCGTCTTTGTGCTATTGATGGGGAGTCTCCAGAAGTGCATGTACAAATAAAATATGTGATTTTGTGACCCGAGCAAATGATGTATTATTTCATTTGTCTGTTTTTTTCCCCTTCAAATTAAGATGATGAGTATTCATTCTAAACAATCAGCCTTTTTATAGACATCTTTTTGATATACAGAAGATATTTAATTCAGCTTCTGATGATTTTCACAGGATATAGTGTGATTGCATAAAAAAGCAGCAACCTATTACAGCAAAGGGAAGTGGATTTGGAGTAAGTCACCTTCCTTCAACATAATCACTACCATTCATCTAAGAATGGAATTAACTTCATGATAGGCAGTGAAATTACCTATCCATCTCTGATACAATGAATTCAAAGATGCACAACACTGACAGTCAATTAAAAATGAAAGATAATCCACTTCCTCCTTTTGGTGAAATGCTTATATTCAATTTCACATATGTGTAATAAATACCTGCCATGATTTTACATCAGTTTAGCCATTTATCTATCTATCTTTTTTAATTTTACATTTTTTTTTCGTGAGTGGAGAACCATAACATCTGAATATTTTCCTGCAGGGCTGCTAGCTTCTTGGTGAGTGTTGTGTGACCATATTTTAGTATTCCTCAGGGATCCATTCCCGTATATGCGGCTATAAAGGGAATTTGCAGAGAGCAAAGTGAACATGTTATGTCGGTCATTTGCTGTGCAAGGATATTTTCCTCCAAACTGCGTTTTAAATGCTGTGTTTCTCCCCATTACTCTGCGCCGAGAAACATTTAAATGCCCTTTAATTAGTGTGTCCTTCCTCGCTATCGATAGGCCACTGGTAATCACTCAGAGGACTAATGACTCCTAATTGAATTGCTTTAAAGTGAAACACAATAGGTCCTGTCATCAGCTCCCAAACAGCAACATTTGGGAGTGAATCCAAAACACAGGTCATTCTGTTCAGCATTCCACTAATCGGAAGTTACATATTTTCACAGTAGCAGAGAAAAGCCTGATGTTACTGTGGTGATGTCAGATCATGCTCTCTCAATAGAGCCTGGGGAGGGGGAACTGCATGGGGGTGGCTTGTGGATCATCAAAATCTCAGTAGATATTGATTTGATCTTTTCATATTGTCAAGGAGAAATCTAATCATAATAGAGCAACGTAGCATGATATCTCCCTCAAATGTCTTTTAACAGCTATTGCAGCTCATTATCCAGTTTGCCTGCACCCGACCCGCTGATACAGTATGAAATACTCCTGAGCACTACAGACCTGCGAGGGCGTCTTTTTCATTCACATGCTCACAATCAAAAAACCACAGCTTTCATCTGCCAGGCCTACATTTCAAAACAAGGCAACTGGATTTGCAGAATAGTATAAGTGGGCAGTCTTGCGAAAGGACAAGAAGTATTCATGTATTTCTCCAGCAGGTCAAAGCCGTAATTATGCAAAATATATTCACAGGTAGTTATAAAGATAGTTAAAGTGACTACATTCTGACATGTCTCTAAAACAGAGGTAAGGGCTGCACCTTGAGTTAAACAGCTCTGTTGTAATGAAATGAAAAGTTGTAATAAAAAGGATGAAGCGGCCGAGCAATTTTATATAGATACACTGTACATAGGGAGATTTTTATATAGAACTTAATGATCCTATTTCCTGTAGAGTGTCATTGGCATCGCAGAAACTTTCTGTCCTAATTATCCATTTCAGCCTGTCTGTTTCACATCTCTGCAGTCCCTCATTATCCCCACAGCCACCTCACAGTCTGCTCAGTGTTACATTAGTAAAATAGAGCCTTTGATTTGTCCTCAACAGCACAGACGTTTGAAAAAAACAGAGGAAGGAATGAGAGCGAGAAAGCGAAACAAAGAAAGGGAAGAGAAGAGGGGAGAAAAGTCTTCTATATTAGCCTGGACGTGGCCTCGTGCGTTGAATATATTGACTGTGTCGCCCTCCAGTTTTTGGGGGGAAACTAAATTCAAGGCCACACGAGGGATTTGATGCATCACAGACATAATAGGGGATATTTTGGTTTGCTCCCCCCTCCCTTTTGTATGGAGTGTGAGCTGCCGGAGGGCATTTGTAAAACAAAATACTTTACTTGACTGTGGAAACAATGAGTGCCCACACCCCCCGTGGTTGTAATGATGCAGTGAAAACCAATTCAACTGTTCTTAGAACAAAACCTGATTCAGAGAGCCTCACTCACCTGCGATGTGAAACCAAGACGTACTGCAGAAAAATATCTCTGGGCTACATTTACAATGCACTAGCTGCCTCGGGCTCGCTTGCAATGACATTACATCGGTCTTATTAAAGCACTCCCGGTACCTTACCGGCCATATTTCAGCACAAAAATGACAGCAATAAGAACCTGATCATGTTGGGTCACTCTGTTTGAAAGCAGCTCCTGCCTCTGCTTCCCTTAATTAAACCCACACAGCGCTCTTTCATCTTTGCATATTCCACGGCTGGGACATTGATACTCATTATTTCTTAAGTCTAAACACCAAGACTGTGTCAAGAATGCATCCATCACTGGCTGGCTGCTCGGAGTCAGCAGAAAATTTTCCACTCTGTCAGCAAATTTGGCAATTTGCAATTTTCTTACTGGGGTTCTGACATGTTTTTATCGCCGAAGATGACTTTCAAATGCTGAGATCATGAGGACGGTGGCTTGTTAGTCCTCTCTCCCGGCCCCGGCTCTAATGACAGTAATTAACAAGGCCACATTAGAGAGCCACCTCAGGAAGCATCTGACTGTTCATTTGCATGGCGTTAATACAGGAGGATGCTGTGCAGTGAAAGGCTCGCCATGAGTGCAGCAGTGCAGCTCTGCCTGTTTGGCAAACCCTCCTGCTCTTAACAGCGCCGGGGCCTATTCTCCCATTCATTATGTGCCTAAAGCTTGAGTTATCCTCTCCTTGGTACGGGGATGAATGTTATTAAAGGCATAGCTGTCTGACACAACTCTAATGAAAAATAGGATGTTTCTGAAGGTTATGTTGCCAGCTAGCTCACAAATGCCTGCTTCATTTTTCCCACCCCCAGCACAGGGCAATGTAATTCCCACCTCTTGATAGATCTTTTTTCTTAAGTTTTTGTGGCTCTGTGTGTAGAAGCCTCATCATAAAGAGACCTTTATTATCCGTGTTTCTTCCTCTCTAGTTGCTCAACAAAGGGCGAGTCTGGACTTTTTGGCAGATCATACAATTGTGAAAAACTACATCCATGTGTCCTAAAGTGGTGGTTGCGGCTGTGCAGGTTTAAATGAGAGGCATTGCTGTATTTATCATGCAGATGAGGGACTGGTTTTTATTTTTGCTGCATTTTATTATCATAATTTTGTCTTTCTTTGCATCATTTTGTCTTTGGTAAAATTTTGTACAAACCTTATTGAGATTGTGATTTACAAATTGCACCAATAGACAGTATAAATATACAGTAACACACTACAGTATGCAGACTTCACTCCGATGACGCAGGCTTGTTTCAAAGAGGGACGACTGCTCAGCATTTAGGGTCAGATTGCACTTTTCAGAGCTCCGTCAGAGGTGGCAGGTCACGCTAAAGACGACCCAACCCGCCCACACTGACGGATCACAGCTCTGGCCTTAAGTATAAATCCTCCCTTCCCCCTGCTGCAGCTCCCTGCCCCGGTTTGGCCTCGCCAGTCTCTAACAGCCTCAGCCACATGGGAGGGCCTGTGACAGACATGCACGATACCAGGCTTCTCCAATTTACCCCTGTATTCAAATAAAAGACTTCTCTGCAAAGTCATCATGTCAACATCTTGTGTGAGTACATGGCTGTTGCCGTTGCCATGAACAAACACAACACTGACGTTTGAAAACCTACTGTGAATTGCACCCTAAGACATGTATTGATTCCTCTTTTTTTTTTTCTTCAAATGTTGAAGATATATCAGTGCAACAAATGCTCTTGATTTTTACGTCTGTCCAAAACACCAACAGCCTAAACAAGACGAAACCAGACTCTCCTTTCTTAAAGGGTAAATGTACCTTAAAGAAATCCCGTATATCCGTCCTTCCTTTGATCTTGCACTGGCTATCTTACATGTACATGAACAAATCAAGTGAAAAATAAAAATGTTAACAATTCTGTCACAATCTGATTAAACAAAACTTTAACTGTAGTCTTTTTAAAAAGACTCGGGTTTATTAGATGGATATAAATACCTAAACTTGTTCCTCTTTAACTACAAGCCGTGTTGGGTTTAATAGACACAGGATGGCGGCAACACTTTTGAGAATTCTTTTTAAAATGCATTATTTCTTTAAGATTTACAGAACATACATTGGAAATTTGACAACATAGATCAGATTTTGAGTGATAAGAAAGATAATAACATGCTCTGTAAATAAACAGGGAAAAGTGGGTTAATGGGGAAACTGCATTACCTGATATCTAAAAAAACAAACAAAAAACAAAAAACGATGTAAAACTTTAAAAACAGTGTTATATATTTAATTATAAAACAAGGCGTCATACTGACATTCTGAGAAAGAATTCAACAAGCCAATTTTTCCAATATCATCAGACTGATTTTGATCAAAAAGAATTTTGAGTTTCACAAGCAAAAAATCTTGGAACTTTTTCCACAAAAATGTACTTAAAAGTTTAGTAACAGTCAATTTCAAAATGCTGTCCGCCTTAAATTGATGATTTTTCTTTATCCATCCAACTCTTGTTTACATGTGTGTGTCAACACGGATAAAAGATTCATCAGTTAGGATTTAACAAACACTTTTTGGCAAAACCAAACGCATATCCAACATCAACATGAGACAGCAGAGTGTAACAACAAAGTCTTTTTTTGCATAATTTCTTCAGTATTACTGGACCCTTGGGAATATTTGCCTGGTTTTGCCACAATATTACATTAGAAATCCCATTACGTGTTGCTTCCATTCAAGTGTAATATTTTTCAGGCTGCACTATAGCCAGAGCTGTCCTCTTAGCTGCCTTGTCTGCTGTGTAATCAGCAGCAGACCCTAAACACAGATGTTTCAGGGTCAGCCAGCAAGACCTCTGACAATTGGTCACCACCTCTTACTGCGTGTAAATCACAGCCAATGTCAGCGTCTCCAAAAACCATGGGTATGTGGGTGTTCCCCTTGCCAAAAAACACGAGTTATGAGCGGATAGTGGTGCCGTTTTAACGCTGAATCTTTCAACCTGACATTTTGGGGTTGTTAGCCTTTTGTGTTTTTTTTTTTTTTTTGTAAAGACTACGTCCTCTGGAGTTTAAACTAAAAGCTGCCACTCATGAAATATACAGTATTTTGTATAATACTAGCACTTTGTTGAACAAAAGTTGTGATGTACTCATGTGAAATACCTTACTAATTTCCTTTGTTGACTTGCGGCGTGCGGATATCATAGCACGATCACCTGTGGAGCGTTTAAAAACATGCAACCGTCGCCGCTGTTGTCTGGCATCGTGGTTTGTTAGGGATGTTTTTGAAGCAGCGACTCGCCGTGTCAGATTATGCCACATATCCATTTGACTTTCATAAGCTGTTTACGCTTCAGAAAATGTGGCAATGGCTTCTCTCTTGTGCACAGGCTTTTACATATGTTGTGTGTCTCAGAAATGCTGCCCCAGTTATAGCTATCATTCTAAACAAAACAAGCCCACAAGGTTACACGAGGCTCGTCGTTTTCAGTTTTCTTTTGTTATTTGCATCTTGTTTGGTATTTGAATAAAGCATAGGGAGATCATTTTAGTGCAAAAAAAAATAGGCGGAAATAAAAGTTGCAATGAATTCTTACGTCTATGAAGCCATGACACAAACTAATGGCACCTTTTTATTTATTTTAACTTTCTAACAATAACCTAATTGCAGTCCAATTATTTCTCCATTCTCATGGAAAAAATACACCGTTCCGTTTTTTTTTTTTTCTTTTAAAGAGCCCCTTCTGTGGATGTATTTATGGCTTATGTTTTACACAAAGCCTGGTAATAATGTGTTTAATGTGGACAATATTGCTTACACATGGGCTCTTATTAGTGAGTGGTAGTCTGGTCTCAGGATCAGTGGCAGTATCCTTAAGGGATGGCCTCTCTTAGGCAGGGATGAAACAAGTGCATGTGAAAAAAAAACAGCGTGAGTCCTGTTCAAAGGCGCAGACGAGTTCTGACTGGATTTACATTTATTGACCGTTCAAGCTTCCCTCCTCACCTCCACCCCCTTTTTTTATGTTCTTTTTCCTTTTTTTGCTCCAGGACAAAGATTCAAACTTAATTGCAGTGGCTGTTCCACCAACTGATCACCAATGTGCCAACAAAAGCCTCTCTAATAGGCGCTTCATTAAGGATTAGAAAGTCTCTATTACAAAACAAATTAAGCATGCTCTGATCTTAACCTATAGGTCGAACGGCATTACAGCAAAGTTTAAGCTGTTAGATGGCTGAAAAACTTATTACGGGTTAGCGCTGAGGTAGCAGTTTGGTATTGATTTTACGATAGCTAGGTATGATGATTTATGGAGTGCTTGTGTCAGTATAACAAGCTGAAGGACACACAATATCATCTCCAACATCATTAAAATTCAGAGGTCTCCAGAGCTAGCTCATCAAGTACTGTTCACCACCTTGGAATTTCATACAGACACACACACACACACGCACACACACACACATATATAGTTAGAAATATCAGGATCAAGATAAAGTGTGTATTCACTCAGGCTTTCAGCTTTTTACAGTTCGTACCACTTTGATGCAGTGCTACATTACATTGTGAGCAAATCTCTATTTTATTTTAACACATTTTTTTTTTTTTTTTTTTTACCCTGTTTTGTATTTAATTTGCAGCATGCTTATAGTCTGATTTGTCTGTAAGCTTGGTTAATGTTTATATCAATCGTACAGCACAGCAGTTCAAAAGGTCTATCCTCACAACAATCAGCGCCTTGGTCTCCGAGCAGCCGCTCACAGTCAGGCCTGTAAAATATGTGGTACACTAGAGCCCCCTGTGGGCACATGGCAGTAATGCTGGCTGGTAGTAATGAGACATACTTACTTATATTTAGATTAGGATTTGTTGTTGACAATTTGTCCCAATGTTCATGATGAACATGATCTGCCTGCTGTTGTTTATTGTTTCTAAGCAGTTTTCAATAATAATCTAAGACAATTCTTCAACAATCTTCCTTCTTAACATTACTACATGGAAATATGTTTTTTTTTTCTTCGTATGCTAGAAGTCACTCATTCCACTAATGTTGTAAATACTTAAACTCTAAACAGACGTGAAGCACAAAGTGGTGCTTTTTAAACTTTTTGCAACACATTAGACACATTTAAGGTCCAAATATTTGTTCTGAAAATGTGTTCCATTATTTACTCTCGTAAACTAAGTCAGGCTGCCAAATATAAAATCGATAATTAATTGAAATTGCACTGTCCACAACATAAAGCTGCTTTGCTAAGAAAGATGCCTGTAGAATGCGTAGTACAGTAATAAGGGGAGGTGATAATTCAAAAGCAGACAAATCATTTAGCTGTCATTTCACAGAAACACCCATCCTGCTTCCCCCTAAAAGAACCCCAACAAGGAGACTTCAGACTACCATATCGGGTCGGGCTGTCCGAGGATCGGCCTGTGGGATGAAGGTAAGCTTCTTGGCTTCTGTATGTCTCTCTCTGTCTCTCAGATTCCTCTGGATCCACCCCCCTCCTGGATCCCAGATTCTCTCCATCATCTCCTCCAACCGTGAGGTCTAACCGGCAGGGCAGGGGCGTGTGGGCGGACATGCTGGGCGCTGGCAGCGTGCTCCGTCTGCTAGTGAGTAATGCGAGTACAGAGGCGACCCCCTCCACCCCCACACCACCCCAAACACACACACACACACACACACACACACACACACAGACACCCACACATCTCACACTCCTAGAAAGAGATGGGCCATAGATGGAGAGGCAGGCACTCCTGCTGTGACTTGGCGCACCCCACTGGACAGCTGGAGACTTAGGGGAAGGAGACGCTGCCAAACATGCCTGACAGAGCAGGGCAGTGCTGGAGGTGCAAGGCAGGGCGAGGCCTGAGGTGGCTCCCATACCTGCAGCTGATCACCGACCCATCATCTGTAATTATCTACCCTTATATACCAGCGAGATAAAAACCGGGATGGTGAACACACACACACACATGCACACTCACATGCACATTTATAATCACATTAAAAGGCTATGAAAACAGACGAGTGACCAACCAGCGGAAACCAATGAGTTTGGAATGAATGCACCTAATTATGTATCTGATGAGGAAGTTGCATCTGCTATAATTATTTATATTGATATAGTTGTGCCACAGTAATAGGCATAATGTGCTCCTGCATTGTTGAGCTAATGCCAATTATATTATATAACAACAACAATTTGCTCAAACTGTGAACAATAGTTATTACTAAACCCAAGGCATTGTATGAGTCATATTTATGTTTGCCAAATGAAAGTAATGTTGACTTATGGCTGCAACTAATAATTATTTTCATTATTGATTAATCTGCTAATTATTTTTCTAGATTTTGTTTTGACAAATAGTTTTGTTTAAGAAATTAGAAAAATGTGAAAAATGGCCATTATAATTTCTTCATAGCCAAAGGTGACACAGTGAAGTTGCAGTCGAAACCCGAAACTATTCAGTTCATCGTGTATCACAAAGAAAAGCAGTAATCCCTCACACTCGAAAAGATGAAACCCGATCAAAATGTTTCGCTGATGAATTTTCTCATTACATTATCATATATTTTAAGAGCTCTTAAGAAATCTTGGAGAAGATATCGGAGGATGGCATTAGGAAACGTTCAACCAAGCCAACAATTCACAAATTCTCCCTCTCCAGGTCAAACAGCTTGCACGCAGCATATGCAGATTAGAGCAAAGTGTTGCAATCTACATTGAGACTCTTCATCACGACGCTGTCGGGCTGGAGCTATTTTACAACTAAAGCCCCTAATGCAGGATAGATCCCTCTCTGTAAGGAATAATACCGGTTTATTGTTATGAATATCAAGCTAAGCCCCCTGCAATGTGGCTGTGGCCCATTTTCTCTTCCTTCATTCTCAATCTATCTGCCTAATCTTGATTCATCAGTTAGTGCAGCTTATTATGGAGCCCTGACAGCATGCTCGGGTTCTTGATAAATGACACTGCTCAGGCCAGATTCAAAATGTGAGGCTCAAGTGCCAATTATCTATGCAGACCTGGTTAATAACGGGATCTCTTGTTAACTATCTGATCTCAGTATGTGCATCATTTGTCACAAAGGCCCGTGTTTACCTCAGAGACAGGAGTTCCCGAGACCTCCCCTGCCTAACATATGTAAAACCTGGATCTTTGTTCCTTTAATAACCTTTCATTAACAGCCTGACATCATGATTAAGTTTGGGTCCAAACATGCGCACAATGAGGTACACAATTACCCTCACCCACTCACAGAACTGCAGCAGATCACAGTCAGAGAGAATAATGAATATTGAGCCGGCGTTTGATCCGTCCCACATCGAAAGCCCAATTTGCTCGAGCACCTGGAGCTGTGCCGCTGCATGCAGTTTTTTAAGGTGATGATGGATACTCATGGGGGCTTATTTCCATGAGCACATCTTCTCCTGATTTGTAAAGATGATAAGTGCTTTGACCTTAACTCATCATTACAGCTCATTAAAGCTTTTGTTTGTTCCACCTTGGAAGAAGAAGCCGTTTTTAAATCAGCTCGTTGCAAAGCATTATGGCTCTTGACTGTTAAGAAGTTGGAAATGCTGCGCGTCTGTGTTTTAGTTTTCATTTAGCAACTTCTCCGAGGTCTCAAGGTCTCAGATTAATAAACAGTCGCTGTGGTCAGAAGTGCGGAGCAGCCGAGGGAGGTGAGATGCCCCCTGTCCTCTCTGAAAGCCAGCATTGCCATCCTGTCAGCCACTTCTTGATGTCTGGCTCACAGGCTCGCTGCTCGCTCTTAGTATGTATTCTCTTCCTGGGAAAGTAGCAAATAAAACATTTTGCAGGTCTGCACAGCCAAGGGACTTTGTCTTCCATCAAGAAACACCTCTAGCTCGTAAGAGCAGAAGTTGTAAAGTACTTCCAGACAGCACTTGGAACATTCCTTTTAACCTTAGTTGTCCAGAATGAAATATTTTTTTTTTCTTTTAAAGATTCCTTGAAATAAATAATTAATCAGTGTGTTTTCTATTATTGCTCGGATATGGAGTCAGTAGGAAGCCAGGTGGAACGATCAGATCTTCACAGCATCCCCACTTCCTGTCCCCCACAGAACGCTAGACTGTCTAGGCAGCATCTGCTGAGGAAAATAAAGCCCCTTTTCCTTCTCATGTAGAGAGGATCATTTGCATAATATCCCCCTCTGTAAGGTGAAAACAGAATAATAATTGGTTTGCCCTTTTCTCTCTGTGTGTTGTAAAACAGTTAGGAATTAATTTGAGGATAACTGTGCAATTAATTCTAAATGCTAAAGATGGTGTGGGGGCTTTGATTCAAAGGAGGGGAAAGGATATACAGACTGAGGTCACGAAACAAAGACTTTGTGTTTCTGCTGCTGCTAGAACTTACTGCGTTTAAAGAGTGCTCATGGGGGTCTTGGAGTATTTGGTTGACAAACAGGGGCAACTTGCACGCTCATTTACCCCTCCACATCTATTATTACTCTGCCAGTTTAGTTCCAACTTGCTGTATATACTCAGCTGTGTTTGGAGATGCTCGTCTTAATGATGAATAATAGTGCCGCGGGAAAAAAACAGTGCATGAATACAAGAATTCATGAGTCTGTTTTTAACCTCGTTACACAATGCTGTAAATTCCACATGCATCCCCATTATAGCTAATGAGCAGCACTGTAATCAGTGCCTGACTGGGTGTTGTGTTTTTTTGCACGAGTGCTGTGTTTCGAGTGAAGGAACATGCTCTACCTTCCTCAGACAGATGTCAATAACAGCCCCTGTGTGTACACCCTTGAAGGTCAACATCAAAAAGGATAGTTTGACATGACAATAGAGTCGGTCTGACATTAGAGATGAGGAGATTTGACACAAGCACATATCTGTTGAGCTTCCATTTAGGCCAGCCGTGTGATATCGGGACATACTTTTCAGTGCCGTGGCAGCGGCCCTGGACGTGTCTCCCCTCTCTCGTCCTATTAGGAGTTGCAGCTTCATTCCCCGACACTTCCACAGTGGAAAAAGAACACGCCTCGCCATGAGTCCCAATTACACCTAATGATGGCGAAAGGATGGAGCACATGCAGATTGTGCCGCAGTTCCTTTGTCACGCCAGGCACAAGGCATGATCATTTATCACACCAGTCATATCCTGCACTCCTCCCTGAGCGCGACAATGAATCCCAGCACATCATCCATGTTGTTATTTGTGTTTAACTGCCAGGAAAAGGAAAATAAAAGCCCAGTTACAAGGCGTTGCAAGAACACGGCTGTATCCTGTGAGCAAAACGTGAGAGTCTTCGACATCAGGGAGGAAATGCTGAAGTCCTCAAGTCCTCAGAATAAATCTGTCCTGACGAAGTCTACACGCACACACACACACACGCACACACACACACACACACACACACACACACACACACACACACGCAACCAGGCGCCTTTACCCCTTGTGTTGAGATAATTTTGTTTGTAATCAATGTTGGCTTTGATATCCAAATGAGATGAGTGTAAGGTCTGTGTGTAACATGTTGAGAGGCGGGGGAGAGCTTAGTGTGAGATTTGGGAGGTGCTGTGTGAGTACGCGTGCTGCCGCAGCAGAGAGGCGGCTCGGCGCTTGTCAGTGGCTTTCTCCTAATCCTGGCCTGATCTTTGTGTTTGATCCGCAGCATGGTCCTGAGACAGCATGAGCAGCAGCTATTGCTGTAATTTAAAGTCAATATTGTACTCATGATCCCTCTCCCCGGGCTACCAGAACAGCCTCTCACCGCGATGGAGAAAGTCATCTCGGCCGCTTAGAGGGAATCCTCAGCTTGAGTAGTTCTCTTCTCTCGGATTCTCAAAAGAAACCTGGAAGGTGGTTTGTGTTTGTTCCTGGAAAAAGAAAAGATTTGGGATTATATTTTCCTCTTAGCTGGTATTTTAGATCTTTCCTGACTGCTGACACGCTGCGAAGTGCTCGACTCTACAAAAACACGAAAAGATGCTGAACTGAACATTTCACGTTTCAGAGTTTTATTGTCCTGCATATTTTAAAAACACCAAATGTTTCCCAATCTTTTAGAAGCAAAATGTAAATACAAATAGCATATGTTCGCTGTGTACATATATATATATATATATATATATATATATATATTGCAATAGACGATATTACAATTGCTCATGAAAAGTTACTGTTCGTGACCATTCCTACAAACCCCATCAGAAATTGTTATCGACTCCAGGATCCAGCTAACAAGCCCATAGTGACATCAATAGCTTTGATGATTCATTCAGAAGCACTTTAATAGATCTAAGATTAGAAATGGGGGTCTCATCCACAAATCTCCTCCTGTGTTATTACACTGAGAGCTAAGATATTTATCCTGTGTGAACGACGTGAGATATATAAGGGTGGCTCAAGGGCCCATTAAATCCATACATGTCATGATCTGCAATGTGTTACACTAAAACTTTCGACAAAATGCGTTGCTGACAAACACTTTGATTGAGGCTGCACAGAGCTGTAAATTTAAGAGCCAGGGTCAGTGAACTCTCGATAGATGGAGGTGAAATGTCAAAAATTGATTCCTTTAGTGGCCACAATTTGTCTTGATATAGTGTGAACCTTTTATTGTGGTGCGGTTTTATTATTTGGTGTGGCGTTTCTGAAGGTTTTGGTTTCAACCAAAAGGCTGCTGACCGCGCCGATTACCATGTACAATCAGAGGAGGAAGGGACCAATCATTTTTGATTGTTGCAGCAGTATACATT
>CALSCE010009132.1:3043644-3086689 GCA_943593645.1 Bovichtus variegatus
TTTACAGTTAATTCTGTTAAACCATCTTACTTACACCGACTTGACTAATGCTCGAGCACGGAGTGGACAAAGCACTGTCCGCACATACATTTCTTGATTAGCAGTTGTCCTTGTAATGTTGTCGTATACAGCCTGAGCTGTGCAGTGTGCTACTGGACTGGTTCTGAAATCGGTTTATAATTATTGTCTTAATCTCCTGTGGAAGCATCTTGAGTGAACAACGCTGACACCCCTGGGTGCTCCTAGTCCTGCGAAAAATCCTTATATTCTCTGTATATTATGAAACCACACAGAGCTCGTTATCGACGCTAATGACTCCCACAAAATGGCTGCAAACACCGGCGTGCTGCTGGATGTGAGGGTGCACAGATCCAGCACCACGCCGGTGTTTGCATCTTTTAGTTTTCTCAGTAAACCTGTTAATGAGTACATTTATCAGACTTGCAGCACTTTACAGCACGTTATTCATCATATTGCTATCAGATCTTTTTCAACACAAATACCTTCAGAATAGCAGCCCTATCAGAAACGCAATTTGTGATAATCACGCCACAGACAAATTGCTGCAACAAAGATCTTTAAATGTTTACTTTTCCTGTAATATTTGAGGTTTTAGCTTTGTGGTCTTAAATGAGGACATTTGAATTGGTAATACATCTCTGTCAGTCATCACTAATACTGTACTTGACTAGTTTTTATAAATCATTGTTAATCTGCGTTATGGACAATTTCAATTATTTTTCTGCCTTCTGGCTCAAGGTTAACCTTTGACTTTCTCAATGGCAATTTAACCTAATTCCCCATTCAGCCAATGAGCAAATCGTAGCCTGTAACACCAAGTTATTTAGATGAACACTAAGCTATTTAAACACTAAGCTAGCTCCAGGACAATGTCTATGAGCACCTATTGTTTGTGGGAGTTTCTGCAGCACTAAGCTTAATCCGTACAACACAGACACACACCAGTGGCCCATTTATATCTTAAATGACTAGTTTAGTTAACCTTCCTGTTTAGTCTAACATATTGTTATGACAGCAATAGTCCACTGCATAATTTCCATGGCATTAGCATCAGTCATCAGCCCGCCCGCTATAAATACACCTGACAGCAGAACTGTTTCGGAAGTGTTCTTCGCAGGATAGTGCACAGGACTCCAGAGGTGAGGTACTTTGATAGTGCAGCTCATGAAATATTTGCTGACTTCTATCACCTATGGGACTACTGTTCTGATGGAGCCAATGATATGTGCCCCTATTAGTCTCTAAGGAGGTTTCCTAGCCCACTTTCACCCGTTCCGTGCCAATTAAGTAGCAGAATTATGTATATTAGTTGGAGTCACTTGCACTTCCACGCAAAGCAATGCGTATGTGGAAGGATGACAGAGAGATAGCGTTGAATAATTGGAGTGAATTTTCAGAGCCCTGGAAACTCAATCATATGCTGCCATATGCTAACTATTTTTAACCTATTCCTTCCTCCCCCTCCCTTCATATATTCCACTGCAGAAATCAAGAACTAACTCTCCGTCTGCTTTTATGTAACTTTGCCTAAAGTAATTGTTAAAAGTCCACATGACAACGAAGGAGGTTGGTTAAAAGCACCCACATTAATTAGAGCCCTTTTTGAAATTTTAGAAGTTGTAACGCACACTTCCTCAAAAATAAACTTGTTTTAATAATGTGTCTGTATGACAACAACTTTCTTACTCATTTCTAATTATCATTTTCCCTCCATCAGTGATAAACAAGTAAATGAATCCCAAAAGCTACGCATGAAAACGCATTAATTGAGCTCCTCAGACTTTCTGTAAACTCATTATGTCATGCTTGGCTTGTCATCCATACAATGCTCACAGGCAATGGCTCTTTAGTCTTCTTTATGGAGCCGGGTGGTTTGTGGAAATATGGAGTGTCACAAACAGACCTCTAATCCTCACAGACACTTCCCACAGTCATCAGTATTCTAATGACTCACCACCGCCATCCCAGGGTGTTTATTTTTAGAGATAGAGAGATTGATGAGATGCTCATATCATCCTTAACCACCAACTAATTAACTAATTAGGACATTCAAATGAAGACTTGCTCTGGATAATGCAGCGTGGCTTTGGCATGGGCTAGCAGCTCTTGATTCTAACTGCTTGACTCAGCTTGAGGGGGGTGTGTAGGGGGGGTTCAGCATCATGGACTCTCGCTCGTGGTTCGCGTCCGCCTCGTTGGTGCCAAATAGTTCTGTTACATTATTGATGAGCGCAGGTATTGATCAGACAAAATGGCGCCGCATTGGATGACCGCAGCAGCCCCCGTGACACCGACGGTATCAACGCAACGTCTTTTTATATTCATGTATTCGTACACTAATCAGAGCCCGTGTGCCTCTCTACAGCGTCTCACACAGGTGTACATGAAGAGACCTCATGTAGATCAATGATTTGTCATCACACCCCGACCGCACCAATCCATCCCCTTCATAGTCCGAAAATGCACTCTTGTTGTTCAAGAGCGCCAATGATTTTCAATCACGCTCCACTTAGGCTGACTTTGAACTTTGCACTCGCCTGCTTTGGAGGTGAAAGGCCTTGAAGACCTCGCTGTCTGTACTATATTTAGTTTTGTTTTTTTTTATACCATTGACTCATTCACCCCTTCACCTTGTTCTCACCACGTTTACGTTCTCTCTTGATCAGACCCGTATCATTATCCATCTACTTGCACTGATTGTGAGCCCACCAGGAGTAATGTCAGCATTCTGCAGGAGATGCGCAGGACTGCAGTTGTAAGTCAGCTCCTTAAAAAGGCTAACGTGTAAACCGGCCCACAGTCTCCTGATTATGATTGAAACGATGCGCCTCATTCTCACCTTGTTTTGCAAGAGAACGCTTTTGACACTAACATTCGAGGGTTTAATCCCTCATGGCTCTACTTTAAAGGTTAATAATCCTTTTAATTAAAGGATAAGCCTGGTATTGAACACAAAATGTAATCACCAACGGATTACCAGCGGGATGAATATAGCCATAGCAATTAGTCCAATAATTAAGGTTTTAGTGCTGGACAGAGATGAGAGCGCTCCGGTGATGTGTCATAAAATTCATAGAGTTGTTAGGACGCTGTGAATATGTTGGTTGCAGCTTTACAGCAGCGCGCCTGCATGTGCGCTCGGGGTGGTGTTGAAACATGGCGTCCCAGTGGATGGAGCCGCAACAGCTGTTCTTGCCTGAGCCTGGTGTTTCGCTCAATATGATCGCTCCATCAGCAAGCCCGCTCTCCAAACAGCCGCATCTGCATTCATCAAACATACTTATCAATAAACAGGGCCGCGCAACAAATAAATGATCTCTGAGAGGGAACAAAAGAGCAAGCCTGGAAAAAAATGTCAGCCGTACACTTTAATCACTGATGTTGTTAATCAATAAAACAGCTTCATATCTTTTAATTAAAGTTTTATTCGCAGCAAATGTTTGCTGAATCTGTCTGCATGTCTTTTGTTTTTTCCATTAATGGGACCAGTTGTGGCTGGGGAATGGAGGTGGCAGCTGCTGATGACCAGTCACGATGGGGCACTTGTGTTTGTAATTGCATTTTGTCACCTACAGAGGGTGTTAAGAATCCTTGTTAAAAGCTGGGGGAAATCTCACAGTAACAATTATTGTAGAGCAAATTACCAGGTAGGCAATATCTAAGCTGTCAGGAAAGGTTAGGAGAAATGAGGGGAAGAAGATGGACTATTCAGACATTCATCATGGCCATAGTTGCCACTTCCAAATTGAAAATTGGAGGGAATGCATCCTTCATTTTCTCAAAATTCGAACGAGTTAGTTCTGATTATTGCTATGATTGACAGAAAGGCCTGGATAAATAAATAGAATGGTAATTCATTTCTGTGCTTGTGTCTTAGATCCATTCCCACGTATCACTTCTCAGTTTTTTGGCATTAACAATAAATGATGAAAGAAGTGTGGCCATGTGTGCGTCAGGATCCGACTGCCCGCGTGAACATGTATGTGAACAGACACATGATAGATGCACACGAACATGTATTAATAGTTGTTATCCGGCCATGGATGGTTTTCGGGAGGATTTCTTCATTGGCACTGGCTGCCGTGTTACCATTGCACAGCGTTGCCACATGAGAGTTTCACTCTACCATCTGTCTCTTTAACTCCGTATATTACATTTATACCACACGCTTGGAAATGTAGCATCCTCGTTTTAATGGGAATGTGAGGCAACCGTAAAATAAATATTCTCTCTTTCCTCTGGCAACCCGGGATGTAGATGGAGCCAGGAGCAGCGTCCGTGTTCATTTGCAACAGCATTGTCCTTTGAATTCCATTTATGGCAAGCTATAAATTGAATTATTGAAAAGCTATTGTTTGCTGCATGAAATCAGTGACGCAGTAAAGGGGTTAAAGTCAAAGAGTCATAAAAACAATAAGCAAGAGTGGGGAAAAAAATCTACTCCAATCAGGATTGGGTCAATATTTAGCCCCTCACCATATCACAGGATTTAATAGGACATGCTCCATGTGTATTTATGGATTGCAGACATCTGCTGAAAATGGGAAAAGGTTTAGGCGTTATTGATTCTGGATTTTAAAAGTTTTACTCTGCAACACATAGGTAACTTTAAGTTTTGGGGGGGGAGAGATTTTGGGACATGATCTAATTTGGTAGAAAAAGTAGGCCTGAGTCTGAGAAAAGCTTCTGCTGGTCCTGTGGGTGCAGACAGTGAGCAGGCCGAGTTCTGCCTGCTGCGTCCCAGCTTGAACTAACTAAATGCTTTTGTAATTCATTCAAAAAAACACATTTTAGCATATTGTTTCTGTACACTACATGTGCAGTAGAGCGCTGAAACGATTACTCGATCGACAGAAAATGAATCGGTAAATATTTTTGATGATCTCTTGTGTATTATTTAGTGGCATCTAGCGGCGAGGCTGCAAATTGCAACCAACTGAATACCCCTACGCTAATGAGCGTGTGGGAGAACTATGGTGCCTTCAGGTGACGAAATAACGCCAAAGAACCTCTTGAACTTCCTGTGCAGCGGACTCAGGGGAAGAGGACCCGCTCCCTCTGTAGATATCGAGGACGCATTCTAACTAAAAAACACAGCAACTCTTAGTTTCAGGTGATTGTAAACTAATTCAAACATAATTATGAATATTATATTACATTTCTGCCAATAATCCCTATTAATACTACACGCTGGTCATTTTTTAAGCCGAAACGATTCATGGGGCTTCCACATATGAATATGTGCAGGTTTTCTTTGTCTTCTATGATATTGACGGGAATATTTTTTGGTGTCACACAGAACAGGAAATCTGAAGAAGATTGATTGAGAATTTACCAAACCTGGTAATCAGCCTTAACCAGTGGTACTCACATCCTTTACTTCAGTAAGTACAGTATTACTACAGTACTAGTATAAGTATTATCAGCAAAATGTACTTAAAGTATCAAGAGTCAAAGTACTCATTATGGAGAATGGCCACTTTCGCAGTGTTATATATTATTAAAGTATATTATATTGTATATAAAGTTTTTTATCACCAATGAAAACATGGAAGAGCATTTTAATGCTAATTTTAGATACTTTGTAAACTACTAGATAGAGTAGTAGTATAGTACTGCATCATACCATATAAGGATATCCTGTGTTTTTTTTTTTTAATGTAAAAAGTATCCAAATATATGTGTTGGAGTAAAAAAAAAGCCCAATTTTCCCTTCTGAAATGTAGTGGAATGGAAATGGAAATACTCAAGTTAGGTAAAAGTACTCGAGTAAATGTGCTTAGTTACATTCCACCACTGGCCTTTACAGAAATAAACTGAAAATGAACTTAATTGTCGCTGCATTAAGCTGCTAAGAATGATCTCACATCGGCCCTCCTGCCTCTGCTCGTATCACAAGCTGTGACCATTGTTGATTCAAGGTGAGACCTGATATTATTGCCGTATAGGCTTGTGTTTTTATTGTTGTTATTTTCAAGAATGGGCCCATTTTGTCATTTAATTGAGGCTCATGGGCTTGGCTGTGAAACGGCACACGGGGGAATAAGACGTCAAGTGGCTGAATTTCCACAGCCATTAACTGTTCCACACTCAATTAGAATGCATAGGATCCTGACATTTCATAACTTATGGGTCTCCAGGCTGATATAACCCCGCGCTATAAAAGGAGCCACATTCTGAAGACACAGAGCCAGATACTTACATCCTCTTTGAGATTTAAGCGATTGGGAATTTTTGCAGTGCACAATCAAGGCTGGTTAAAAGGCCTGCATGATGTGATAAAAATCTTCCAGGGGACTCGGTGTTATTGCTGCTGTTTCTGTGTTCGTGTGGCGTAAACATATCGTGCTGTTTTGCACAGTGGATGCCACAGATGACTCCTTTGAAGCTACGCCTTCTCTAACTATCAATTAAATTCAGTTTCATGGCAGCATTCTCATGTTTCCATGTCCAATAAATCATCTTGCATACCCGAAATAACAAGAATGCAGGATGCATGTATGACACTGTTTTGATGCCACATGAATATAAAATATGAACGACAGCAAATTCAGCCACTTAATAAAAACTAGGATTTGTTGCGAGTCATCTTGGGAAAGGTGATCCTGACAATCAGAATTATGATGATAGAAATGTACTTTGATTGCTGTTTAATTTTCTTTGGTGATCTCTCACCACCACTATAACTCAGTTTGAAAACAGACAGGTCCTATTTGCCAGGTAATTAATAACAGGCCGCTGAGGCAAGATTTAGCTATTATTTCTAATATGGTGTGTGATTGTAAAAAGCACCTTTTCCAACAGTACGATTGCATTCATTTATATCTTGTTATTTTGTAAATGCTTTTCCAGAGCTTTAATTTATACAAAGTGAAGGCGAATCTTCAGCTCAACCATCAGTAATCTAATTTAAAAAGAATCTGCTGCTATCTGAAGGGTTACCAATTAATTCAAATTGATTGCCTGTATAATTTGGTATATTACAAAGAGCAGTATTAAGCCTCCATTATGCTGGGCATTGGCTCTTCGCTCCTTTGAGTTTCCCAACTTATTTTTCATCATAACACTTTACCATAAAAGAAGTGATCCTTAATCACTTAAATCATGAATACCAGCATGTAATGTAGAGGTGATAAGTTTTAAGAGCGTCACTACCAATCATAAAGTACCTAACATGGATTAGGAGCAGAGCAAAGAAATTGAAGTCAGAGGTTGGGCAATAGATCATGCTTCCTTTGGGTTCTCCGTTGGTGGCAAACCAATAAACTTAAAATAGGTGAGGCCCTCTGCCATGAACAACAAAGCGCCATCAGGCGAACTTCCAAGGTGGAGCCTCCTATAGGTCACCGCTGCTGTGACTCTCGACAATATGACAGATTAACGACAACAGGTTGAGCCCTGCACTTTCGGCCGCCCACAATCTCAATTATGTCTGTCTTAATGTACACTGAACAGCCACAATCGCAGGGCCATGGACAGGGTAAACACACTTGCAGGAAGCAGACTAGTGACAGGATAATAAAGTGCCATGATTGATTCAGCTCGCTGTGTGCCAGATCGGTTTATTGTGTGGGAGGAGTGGTACCAGATTGTGTAGCTTTCTGTGTTGAGCTATCTGTTGTTTTGTGGAGCTGAGGCAGGCTGAGTGATAGTATGTAAATGTTACGCTGTGTTGTGTGTGTGATGTTCACTAGATCTATACGGATTTTGTATTTTAGAACATATTTGACAGTGGAGGAGGAGGAAGTATCCAGATCTTTTTTTATTTAAGTTGAAGTAGCAGTAGCACACTGTAGACGTACTTCATTACAAGTATTAGTCGCAAAATGTAAGAAAATAAAAGTACTCAATGCAGAAAATTGGCCCCTTAGCAAAGTTATAGTATTTGATATCACATTATCATTTTACTGTTCTGGTTTAAATTTGAACAATTAAACAATAACAATAAAATAAAGTGTATATTTTATCTATAGCAATGTATTATATTTTTTATAAATTCATCCTCATTTTGTATATAATAGCTTTAATCTGCAAAGTAGCTAGTAACTGTAGCTGTGAAATATATATATATATATATATATATATATATATATATATATATATATACGGGTGTTTAAAGTACAATATTTAAGGGCTGCAACTAATGATTATTTTTGTTATTAATTAATGTCCTGCTTATTTTCTGGATTCATTGTTTGGTCTCAAACAAATAGTGAAAAATGACCATCACAATTTCCCAAACTCTTAGTTAACATATTCAGATGTTTTATTTTATATGACAAAACAAGTCCAACCCCATAATCATTCAGTCTATTATCATATATAAAACATCAAATAGCTACATTTTAGAAGCTGGATCCAGTAAAAGTTTGACATTTTTTGTTTAAGAAATGTTTGGACTAATTAATGGATTATCAAAGTAGTTGGCAATTAATGTAGTTTTGAGCTACTAATTGATTAACTGTCTCAACTCTACAATATTTCCCTGTAAAAAGCAGTGGAGTACAAGTATAAAGTAGCATAAACACACAACTTTTTTTTATTCCTGCAATATGTTTTAGAAAATGGTTTAAAAAAAGTTTTAAAAAAAACATTAACTGGCATATATGTGGCCAGCAGCGACTGTTTGTCTGTGCTCGTACATTGGAAAGAGAGTTAATGCATATTAATGGGGCCTGTAAAAGCAACTAATTGAGCATTCCGGATCTTGCTGAGTTGGGGATCTGTGAGTGACATTGTGCAGCACCAGGACCTCCACCAGCCTGCCTTTATTAGCTCTCTGAACTGGGATGTAGGTCAGGCCATTAAAAGCAGGAAGGGTTTTTCCACTAAATATGGCTGTGACAGCCTCATATTTGACACCCCAGTCTGTGAGCAGTGCTTAGGAGACATTTGCAGCAGCCGCGCGGTGAACAGCTCTAAGTAAGGAGACGTTATATAATGGATTGCCCCTCCAAAAAAGTTAATCCTAGTTTAAAGCGATTTAATTGAGCACATTAAAATGCAGCCATATGCATCCCATAAAAATCCACAGCGTTCCATACCAGTGCAAAGTAAACATGCCTTGAAAATCACTTTATGCGTAACAAGTCTCGCAGCCAAGTGTTGGTAATGTCATTTTGTTAATGATTGAAACAAAGCCTGCATGTTGATGGAAATTAAGCTCTTTAGGGTTGAATATTATGAACCCATCATTATTAAAAAATAAATTAAAAAATGTAAAAAAAAAAGATTTGTTTTGTTTGACAAAAGAACAAAGCTGCGACAGCCTCCAACACGTATAAAACTATTTAAATAAAAAAAGCTTACGCATTATATTTGGGAGCTACGACTGAAATAAACCAAAGCAGACAGAACACACTAAATCACCATCTAAAACAGTAAGTAGTAGGGCAATAATATTTCAATAGGGGGCAGCACACTGCCATTACAGATTGGCCTTTAAATCATATTTAATTGCTCTTTTGTGTAGTAGTCTGCAACTGCAGTTTGACTGGAGCTTGAAACGCACAGTTCTTCTAATCTACTAAACTGCGTGCACCATATACTGTCTGTCTATCAAATACACTCTCCATATGCCGTCCTTAACAACCTTCTGTCTGCTGAAACTAACGCACACATCTTTGTTAGGTGTTATGATCAAAACAGACAACAGTACATCTGAGTAATGGATCACAGTATGAGGTCAAGCAGATTCCTCTAAAGTGGCCGGCTCGTTTTCTTTTCCTGTCACCAGCTTTGGGTGGCTTTTACTAAAGTGTCATAAGCCATTTCATTGTAAATCTCAGTGACCTTGAAGTCACTAGAAAAAGCACAGATCCGTAAACCAATCATCGCACGGCTGCCCCTGTCAGCCACGCTCCTGTTCACACAGTCGCTGCCTGAATTTCCTGATGTTAAACAGAGGAAGGAAAGAGAAATAAAGATCAGTTCACGCTTCTGTTTGTGAGAATATGTCAGTTTTAAACTTTATTTAAAAATCCTGCCAATATTGGCATTATAGTGGTGCTGTCAGGGAATTATTAAATAAAATCTCTGTTCAGCTGAACATTGCTAAGCGCAGGGCATCCAGTGGATATAGAGGTGTTACAGACTTAGCTAAAAAGTCAGGATAAAGACTAATGATACTGCAAGCCTCAGCATTTCTTAGACCACTTCCAACTGCGCCGCTCACCAGCTGCACAAAGATCAGTGTTATTATGGATTTGTTGAAAAATCAATTTTGTGAATGCTAATGTCCTTTATATCTTTCAGAGATAAAGAACGCTTGGTGCATTTCTGTGGGATGATTTCCAGCGGTATCAGAGATCTGCCTGTCTACTCCTACTGTGGATTATTGGACCGGCTGCTTGAAGGCTGTCGACACTCTCAGTGCAGCAGCTTCTCAGGTTCTCTGCACGACCCACGCAGGTTAAAGAATCGTGTTCACGAGCGGAGTCTTTGCAGCGCTGCGCTTTGTGTGCAGGTCTTTAAAACAAGTGACCTGGATTCAGCTTCCACCTGATTTTCCACCTGTTCTCCAGTTTGCTCAGGGAATAGAACTGGAAGTGTTATCATGGTGTACGTAATCACTGTTGTAATTATTAACTGTGCCACCCAGGAGATATGGCACCATCATTTTTTTTTTCAGCCACTCCGGCTATTTAGAAGTAGCTTTTCTCGTGATCTGCTATTCCTGCTACATGTTGCCTCAGAAAACCATAAATTGATCTAATAATATAGACCGTAAAGTAGAATAAATAACGTTTTAATCAATAGTATGACTTATTATACATCAGCAAAAAAAAAAAAAAAACACTACTATAAAAGACTTATCTTGGAAACGCCTTGATGATGTAGCCTTTATGCCGTATTAGAGAGGAATGCAAATTACACGCACACGTTTCTGAGCCGAGGCTTTATAATAAGGACCCCAGGTATCTGAACTTTATCTTTCAAGGAAGGGAAGGTGATGTGTTAACAGTTAATAAATAAAACTGGATCCACCGGAGATACAGAAAACATTGTTTATACCAAATTCAAACTCATCGATATATTTCTCTGAACTGGGAAAACCTGGTTTTCAGTACCATGCATCTGGTGCATGGTATACTGGACACACATGCATCGTACTGGGTGACGTGCAGAACACACTGAAATGCGTGTAGTCAGTGTGTGTGTGTGTGTATGTGGTGGCTGCTCTGTGTGAGTGAATTGTCTTGTTGCATATATGTCATGTGTTCTCAAATCTGTCGTAAAAGAGATTTTGATCTCACGAGACTTATCGAAGTAACTACATAAATGGAAAGTGGGCTTATCAGTCCGTCATGTACATAAAGATAATACTTGTATCTTATGACATCATGAGTCTAGGCTGCGGAAGTGTTGGGTGACCAAATCATTTGGGCGCCATAGTTCTGTAGTTCAGTCCTTGTTGTTTGAATGACCAAACCTGTGACGTAGTGACACTTGTAGTTTGATCTTGTAGTTCAATTTCTTTTCCTGATTTCTTTTTGTCCCCACAATCAGATTCAATAAGGTGTGCATCGCTTTATTTGCCTTTTGATACAGACAACGTGCAATGAGAGCCCAGATGTTTCCTTAAGAGGCTATGTGATTAATCTATTAGCATTGAGTTAATACCTTTAAGAGAGGGAACTGCCTTAAGTGATGTACGTGAGGGTAAGAAATCAGAGGTGGAGTGCGGATGAACTGTAGCCCTAAAGGCTGTGTATCCTTGGTCTTGACAAAGAAAGGAGCCTCAGTAGTTCCGTGCAGCATCCAGGAATGGAGATTAGCATGGAGCCATCAGCAGCGCTGCAGTCCCTCCCTACCCTGCTTCTCCTGTCAGACCGCCTCCTCCCTGCTTGTCAGGAGCTCCGACGAGGAGCTGTAAAAACCTTTTCCCCTCTCCTTAACAACTGCAAAACAACACGCACACACCCCGGCTGAGGTGCCTGCTTTTCTGAGGCCTCTGACAGGACGTGCTGCAGGCACAAATTGTAATTCATAAAGGTTAAGGGGGTCAATGCCTTTTATTACCAGTCTGAGTGCATCCAGCTTGATGGGGCGGGCATGCAAATGGAATGTCTCAGAGTGTTCTATGCAAGAACTCAGACAGCGAGTGCGTGCGTGCCTCTGAATGGGAGGAAGTAAAAGGTGGTGGGGGGTGCGTGAGATCGGCTGCTCTCTCCACCCTCCACAGCCATGTAGGACCACGCAGCCGCTGCCCGGTTAATTAGACAGTATGACATTGACCTCAGGTAGTTAACGGCCACTTTGATATGTGCCGTCTTGCAATTAATATATTGTAAATCTTCATGTTTTATCATACGGCTAGCTCTGACCTATAAGTGTCTGCATAACACTTGGGTCTACAATACATTCTTACATTTTACATTTGCATTAACAGAAATACAATATCAGCAATGTAAAATTAAAGATCTGTCATATTTGTTTTCAAAGCTCTCTCTTTCTGCACTTACATAATTAACAGGAAGATTAAGAGGTTTAGACCGAACCAGGTGCAGTATCACAAAAAAGCGGATGAAAGTATTTTATCCACGGGATACTTATGGAGATGTATATTAAGAACAGAAAACATTATGTTCTGGTTAATCTGCCAGTGGATTTTAAAAGTCTATGTTTCTCATCTCTTTTGTGCAGCTACCATGACCCCGGCAACAAAGGCTGGGATTACATTAGACCCTATTGCACCCTCTGCTGGACTTTTATGGGAACACGCTTGTTCTTGGTTGCTACCATATAGTCTCTGGTTGCTGCAAGTAATGTGCAAGTGATTCTCAGTTTCAGGCTGGACTGGGCATATAATGATGCAATAACAGGTTTGTGACTTCACGATGCAATAATTACTGGACACGAGCCAAAGTTTTTGCCGGATTTTGTGATATTTTTAGAAATTTGGTTTGAGCCTTGCACAGGTGGCTAACACATGGGGATTAATTCAATCATGGGAAATACACTTTTGTAAATGAATTACTACAGCAAAGCAAACCAGCTCAAAATAAACACATGAAACAAACTGCTGATAGAACAGATCAGAACAAAATAGAATAGGGTAGAATATAATGCGATACAACAGAATATGTATAGAATATAATAAAATGCATCAGAATATAATAAAATACATCAGAATATAATAAAATGCATCAGAATATAATAAAATACATCAGCATATAATAAAATACATCAGATTACAATGTACAGATACGGATGAATAGGATAACTTGGTTTGATCGGTTTTAGGGATTTTTAATGCAATGCCTTCACTGTCTTTTTCTACATTTCTGTTTCATATATGATCTACTGACTGTTTGAATCTGTGGCTTTATGTTGGCTGTAAAGCTGAGAAGATCATACCTGAGGAGCCACTGAGACATTCCTCTCTTAAAGCCAGCATGCAGCAAAGGCAGACTCCCTGTGCTCATTACCTTTCCATCACAGACCAGCTGCTGTGGAGTCATTCATCACGATTACAAATCCGCCCCGGTGTTGGTAGCCTACAGCTCCACCATCAGCCTGTGAGATGCACAGGCAGGACCCCGAGCCATCGGTCCCTCTGGGCAGAGTGTTAAATTCACACCACAACAGGTGATAGTAGTGGACAGAGCTAGGCAGCTTTTGTTATGAGGGAAAAACTCATTTTGAAATACAGGCTGAAATTCTGCTTCCCCCGAAGCCAGGACGGAGACCGTTTGACAAAAAAAAATTGGGTATTTCAAATGTTGTGCTGGTGTCGCGCTTAACTACAATATCAGAATCCGCTTTATTGGCCAGATATGAGTGAACGCACAAGGAATCTGAGTCTGTTTTGTTGTTGCTTTCATTTTACTCACATAGAAATACAGATTAAAACAAAGACAACGAAGCTGAACAAGAATAAACATTTAGCTGTTATATACATACAAGTAGGTTGAAAAAAGAGAGATGTATTTTTAAACAATGAACAGTAGGACTGTAAACAATAATAAAGTAATATCATTATCACAATATCCTTAGAACACCTTTGAGACAGGGCTTTCTCCTTCCAGCTACATTTTTGAGCTACTGAAAAATGTGTCGCTGCACTGTACGCAAATGCACAGGAAAGGGAAGCGCATTGTCTTTCATAAATCTGTTAGCATCCCGCTAACCTTGTCTAAATTGCCATTATTTCCTGGTTTGATCCGCAGCAATGCTGCTGCCCAGAATTTCCAGAACCTCGTTCCCACAGTTGAGCCAAGGTCTGCTAAGAATGGGTACCTTAATGTTAACGCTGACACCTTTACACTTTTTACTACTTCCTTCCGACAGAAATTCTTACAATAACATCTTAATGTCTCATAATCAGACATTTATTTATAATACATATTTTATTTATAAGTAGGTCATACAGTACATTGTTATTATTAACACTCATCCATATACACAGATATCAATGCATCTGAACTGTTCCCCCAGAAGTTTGTTGAACTTTTCTTAAATTGAGTTCAGCCAGTTGAGAAACGTTGCTCAAATTCACCCCAAATGTACTACTTATTATGGTAAATAGAGCTTTAAATAGAACAATGAAATCCAAATGTTTGTCTTTATGTAGTTTTAAAGTTGGAAAAAGAATCTTATTCAACACTTTCTGACGATACCACATGTGGTATTCACAGTGAAGCTATATATACAGCTCTGTTTGTTTTCTGGAGAAAATACACAAAGAATAGCTGATCCAAGACAGACTCCTTGCTCAGGCCCAACCTCACAAAACAAACACATTATTTCCATTTGGGACTCCAAATTAATCGGCAGGGCTCCAGTTTGAAACCTCTGTGGAGTTATTTTCATTGCTCGTGCACATAAACTCAAAGCTAAACCTAACTAAGGCTGGAGTCCCAACCTTGTCCCAGAGGTAAGAGATTCATCGTGTGTCAGATTATTTGTGGTGGTTTAGTGAATTGCAGATTTGCTTTGAAACATGCACCAGTAAAGAACAATTTGAAATTAGATCATCATTGCCATGAAGTATAAGGCTGGTGATTTCAAAAAGAGCAAAACCAACAATGTCTCCTCCGTCTGTCAGTACTTACTAACTCCCCTACTCATGGCCATTAGTTTATACTAAAGGTGTGAATCTATAAAAAACAAAAGGGTCAAAAATATATAATTTAATGTATTTTTAAAGGCTAAATGATTGACTGAAACTGCTGGGTACTGTAGTTTTTTAAGATGTCACTCAAACAAGTAAATAGTATATTTCTTGGTGAATATTTTTTGTATTTTGGTGCACTACTGAGTATTTACGGCAGCGGGACAGTGTGGCACAGGAATAAATATACATCACACTTTGGTTCCAAGGAAATGCTTGTGAGTATGATCAATTGATTTGTAGTTTTGGTCTTTCATGGGATTTGTTGGCAATAATAAAATATCACCGGACTTATCCTTAAGGTGTGTCTTGTATTATCAAATGTCTTGTCAACCACCTGTGTCAGACTTCACATGGTGTATATTCTTTATACCAGCTCATTTTCCCCTCAGGGCCCTTGGTGGGTTAATCTGTTTTACCCTTAGCTCCTCCACCCATTTTTTCTTTCAATTAAAAATATTTCTGGCTCACGTTCAACATTGTAACAAAGCCAGAACAACAGGAGCTGTCAGTTTCCATCAATATAACTATTAACAATATAATTAAATGTAGTAAATTGTATTGTCCTTCTTAATTATATTTACACTATACAGGTGGATCAGTCAACAATCATAGACAACTGTAAAGAAAGTTTTTATTATTTTTATTGAACACACGTTTAAGAATATTTACTGTCCTGCAGAGAATATAAACATATAATACGACATAAACTTTATCAAAATAAATGAAAATTAAAAAAAACAAGGTGGATTCATATACAATTGAATATATAAATAAACATTTATATTAATTTCTTCATTACTAGGTATGGATAAGAACAAAAAAAAGTGATGAGAAAAATAACTTGAAATGATTTATAAACCATAAAAAGGGCTTACTATTTTTCCACTTGCTACAATGAATATGAGATTTACCCATAACAATGATCATGTTAAGCATATCAGAAATAGATTAGTTTAAATAATCCATATATTTAAAAACAAATATTAGAAATGTCAAAAGTCGGGTTGACTTTTACCTTTTAAATGATAACGTATTTAAATGATAATATATGTTTGACACAGGCCATGAGAAAAATGTGTTGTATTGTTTCGCCTGTCACATTACAAAAGGGTCCACTTCAAAATTTAACCTTTTTTTATTTTTATAAATTCTGTAACCGGGTAAATCTTATTTATTTATTTTTAGTAATCAGTGATTTTGACCTTTGGGGAAATAGTCTTTTTAATAAATCCAGAGAGTGTAAACTACGATCAGATTTATGAATGACCAATGCTGCTGGGATCATGTTCAATAAAGTTTCTGTGAAATGACCTTTCCCTGTCGTCATCCGGGGCACCTACACACGTCACATTGCGCATGCGCACTGTTCCACTGTGGTTCGACCTCTGCAGTCGGTAAGTGTGTAATGGCAGCTTTGAATGAGAAGCCTATCTCTATAAATCCCTTTTCATCCTCTCTCTTACCTTGATATTGTGGCGCACATGTGAGGATAGCATGCAGAATGGATGTGATTGTACTTATGAATGTCTTTATTTTCTCTCTACAGCATTTTTACACCCGTTTGACCTTACTTCTCTCCGCTATTCCCACAGAAAGAGCCGGGCTTCATCCAGATTTGACCAAACCGGTTAAAAAAAAGACCTAAAATAGAAAATGTACGCCTGTGCAAAGTTCGTCTCCACGCCGGCGCTGGTGAGTTTCCTTTCTTTGTGTCTTTTCATTGTGTGAATTTGAATCCTGCATCTTATTTTCACGCTTAAATCCGCTGGGCCTCAGTCTGAACTTGACTGTAACAAGGGTATGTGCAGTGTAGGCCGACAGGCTAGGTAGCTAATGCTAAAGCACTGAATGAAAGCAAGACTTTTTTAAAACTGGCAATGTAGTCCTAATATTCATGAATGCAATGCAATGGTGCATGCAAGGTATCCTCCATGAACTGCCTCTGACTTTGCTTCTGCTTGTAGCGGACATGTTCAGTAATGGCCTTAAGCTAAGGTCATTACAAGGCTCTGAGCTGAATTTAGTGCAGAGTTCACCTGGACGTTCATAAACGGGGACGTGCACTTGATAAACAGACTATTACCTTGTGTGTTTGGTTGTTGATGGCTCCCAAATACATGCAGCCTGGGTTTTTAGTCATTTTCCAAGGTCACATTTCTGTTTCTAGTAGCTCTAGTAGGCTAGGTCGCTTAAATTACAACAAGGCAATGTGTCAGTAATCTTGCTATAGATGATTATTGTACTGCCTCTGCAGCAGATGAACAAAAACTTCAAACTAAACAGGATTGACTTTGCAGCACATATTATACTCTCAAATCATAACATGCCACAGGTCATATAGTGTGTGCACTGCAGTGATTGACAAAGTGACATTCAAGGTGCCTTCCACCTGCTCAGGCTGGGAATAGCTACCAACAATATGTTTCATGTATTATTGAGCTATGTTGTGTAATTTTAAAGTTGCTTTTGTGTCTGTTGCTGCAGGTCCGTGCTGGTTCCCGGGCTCTTTACAGACCCCTCTCTGCCTCTGTGCTGTCCAGGCCTGAGCTCAAAACAGAGGTAAGAAGAAATGCTGGCTTCATTCTACCACTTAGTTACTTGGAACAAATTTTTGACTGATTGCTTCTAGTCATTTATTATCTATGAAGTAATAGAAATAGTTTCAAATATTTAGACCCAAGTGTAGCTGTTTCAAATGAATCTGACCCAAATCATTGTCCAACTACTAGCTTTTAGAGTGTTTGACTACGTGTGATTTGAGATGAAGATAAGCATGAAACAATTTGCTCTGTGAAGGTTAACATCAAACATGGTCAGGTCTTGGTGCTTGACAGAATTATTTAATTATCATAAACACTTTTAATTTTTAATCATTTATTGTTCAATCAATTCTTATTGCTAATAAATGTTTCAGCACCGTTTCATGTGTCAACTGCATTGTCAAATCTCATGGCATTGGTTTTAAATGGGAAGGTTAACAGTATTTTGTCTCTTCTTGCTCCAGAGCAGTGTTGCTGTGATGCCACTGAGCCCCCTCACCCAGGTCACACTGAGGGGCTTCCAGACCAGCGCTATCAGCAGGGACATTGACACTGCTGCCAAGTTCATTGGAGCTGGAGCTGCCACAGTCGGAGTAGCTGGATCCGGAGCTGGAATTGGGACTGTGTTCGGCAGTCTCATTATTGGCTATGCTAGGTTTGTTCTTGCCTGGAAATATTGAAATTAACTTCATTTTTTAAATTGATTTCTGGTGCATGCTTTTGTTTCTTCCATTGATGCATTGACAGTTTGATCTTGTTTGCAGGAACCCATCTCTGAAGCAGCAGCTGTTCTCATATGCCATCCTGGGATTTGCTCTGTCTGAAGCCATGGGACTGTTCTGTTTGATGGTTGCTTTCCTTATCCTGTTTGCTATGTAAAACTCTGCTGTCATACAACACTTTCATTACAAATGTGACTACATATTTTATTGTGGCTACCAAAATTGTTCCGTGTTGGTGTCATGGAAATGTACATTTTCAAGTCTTTCAGACACTGTCGAAATACGCAAAGCATGTATTGTACAAATGTAAGAAATTACGTCATTAAAATACATGTTTTTGACTATTTAACAATGGCGGTAACTCTTATGTCTGGAATATCATGCTAGCACAATAGAGGGCAGTCTGCTTTCTCGACTGTCGTCTTTTCTGTGAAGCGGCTGCTTAGACTTGCCATGAATCAGCCTTGTTTTCTCAGCACATCACATGCAAGCTTTTCGGGGTCCACCTTAATGATTTCTTGGTTCAGATGCAGTTATATAGTACTGTATTTAGGCAGCACGTGAGTGTTTGCCTTTGTAAATGGTATTAAATAAATCTAGATGATTTAATTAAGCTATATAATGGGTTTTGACTTTTTTTGAATGTCATGAACGGAAATTAAAAAACAAAATTGACCAATTGTAGTCATCGGAATTTTCTGTAATGTAAGCTGCTCAGGTTGGACTGAAGTAGTTTAAAAAATGTTTTTATAAAAAATAATCAGTTTTATTTACCGGTAACAGTTAAACTCCGCTGTAAAGCTCCTGAAATAAGAATTTGCTTTTTTTTTCCTCAAGTGTTTAACTGTAAATTGAGTATCTTTAGGTTTTGGGAAATGGTGATGGGATTTTTGTTTTTATATACCAAATGATTTAATAAAAATAACAAACTGATGAATACACTACAAATGATGACAATCAATTAAAACAAAAGAAAGCTGTGTAGCTGACAGTTTACGATGCTAGATGAAACGGTAAAATCTTTATGTACATATGTAATGAGCCTTCTGAAAACAAGATAAATCCCTCTTAGTCTAATTGTTACTAAATAAATAACCCTCAACCAGGGATGCTAACACAGGCCTCCAAAATGCAATTATTTAAATTAAATATAGCAACTTCAAGAAGCTTCAAGGTGCACTGAAACCAAACTTATCAAAGAGTATGCAACTTGCATAACTTTAGGTGACGTGGCATCTTAAAGCCTCTAGAACTTACGAATAGAGAACAGGCTTTTTAATGAAATATCTCTTATATTTATAAAAGATAGATTTTTTCAGTGAGGGAAGAAGTAGATATTGCTTTTACGAATTGTTAATGAGATAATTGAACTTTTTTATAAAAAAAAAAAAGTATTTTTTGAAGCAGAATATGTCCTAAAAGATGCCTTGAAGGGACATTTCCTGTATGTTCAAAAACTACTTTAGAAGTTTTTACCAACTTTATTGAGACCTTGTGTATACAACTTCAGTGTACAATAAATCCAGGGGGACTAAAGGTAGTAATTAAAAAGATTAAAAGGTTAAATAAATATCTTATATCTTATTTAACAGCTTTTATATAGAGGAAGTGTAATGTTTGATATCGACAGTCAGCTCTAAAAAAACAGTGGCTTATTACTTAAGAAACTGAATTTGTGAAAATAGAATTGAGTCAAAATCAGGCAAAATAATAAAATAAATTTGCAAACAAAGCTAAGAAAGTGCATAACATTTTTTCTCCCGCTTTATTGAACAACAAATGTCCAAACAATAAGGCAGGTTTAGCACAGTATTAAAAGCTCTATGTGTCTGAGAGTAGTAAAGAAATATCAAAAAAAACCTATAACAAATTAAAGTGCATACAATTCTAAATAATGAAAATGAACAATACAATACATACAAGTAAATGGTCTGCAATATAAATGAACAGTTAGTGCATTAAAACTCTTACATATTTTAGCAGTTATGTGCAGATTTTAAACTCATATTAGTGGATTTAATGAGGAGTTTTTCTAGTTTCTCCATACAATTCATCTACATGTAAGAAAGTGCATAACTGTGTATTTAAAAAAAAAAGAAAAGTCAATCAGCAATCAGCAATCAGCCCTACCAATTACATTACTAAATAAAGGAGAAAAAAGAAAATTGATTAAAAAAAAAGTGCATAGCTCCTGGGTCTGTTCCTAGTGTGACGTTCACGGAAGTGCCCAGGCTGTTCTCGCGATACTTTGAGCGCAGACGTGGGGTTTTGTAAATCAAGGGTTGTGGCTGAGGGGTAAGTGACCATTTAAACTGATAGCGAATGGGTACAAAGCTGTTGTCAAAGGCATCGATTCTGACACTGCGAGGGACTCGTGCTCCGGTACAACGACCTCCAAACTAACGCTGACATTTCCTCAGTTCAAGACGCGTTCAAGTGTCAACATGGCGACGCTTGTACGTTAACGCAGGGCTCGGGTTATTGCATGGAAGCGACGGGAGCAGATCATCTCACCTTGTAATAACGTTATTGTCTTTTTTTTTTTTTTTTTATTTAAATTTTTTTTTTGGGTTGCGCCTTTTCGTGATATTTTCCAGCATTAATCTGTAGTAGTAGTAGTAATAGGTGGTTCAGCATGGACCGTGTTTTGTGATGACACTGAGGTGTAAACAACCAAAGCATCCGCCCATCATCGATGTGCTTTGTCCACATTTCTACATGTGCAGCTTCTACATGTGTAGCTTCTACATGTGCAGCTTCTACATGTGTCCTTCTATTAGTCACACATCATCCGATATTAGCTCAGTAAATCTGCTGAAAGCCACAGTGTTTATTCTACACCTTGAATTACCCATAGTGTTATTTGTAAATAGTTAACCCTGACACCAATGCACATGTTTATTATGTTATTTAACTCCTCCTCCTTTATCCTGTTTTTATTTCAGGTGATATAACAGGAATCCCTTAATATGAGTGATGATAAACCTTTCCAATGCACTGCTCCTGGCTGTGGACAGGTAAGAATACTCTGTTATCACGTGTTACTTTAAGTCACTGTTTCAAACGACCCTGTATGTTCTAATAATTATTATTATTACAAACTCTTATTTGTATAGCTTTTTTCAAAACACAGTTACAAAGTGCTTTACCGAACAAGATAAAATAGTATAAAACACAAAGACAAAAGTGTAAACGTAGAACTGGACCTGATAAAACACAATGTATAATAAAAATGGTTAAAGAGGGATATAAACTAGTCAGCAAGAGATTTACTGTAAAAATGTCTTCCTGTAAAAATTCGTTTTTGAGGAGTGACTTTAAAAGAAGGTACTGCATTTGCTAACTTGAGTTCTTCAGGTCGGGTTATTATCTGAGTAATGACGGTAAAGTTGTTTAAATGGGCCGCATGCAACTAATAAAAGACCTGAAGTTTGTCGGTGTTTCAAACCTCATCCATCCTGTTTGTTCTGTCTGTTTTCTTTTTCCATAGAGATTTACAAATGAGGATCACTTGGCTGTCCACAAACACAAACATGAGATGACCCTGAAGTTTGGCCCGGCGAGGAATGACAGTGTCATCATTGCTGGTAGGTTCAGGTAGTTCCACGTAATTGACGCCACGTTACGGTCTTCGTACTGAAAGCTTTCCTCCCCTTGCAGACCAAACTCCGACACCTACCCGCTTTTTGAAGAACTGCGAAGAAGTTGGACTCTTCAATGAACTCGCCAGCCCGTTTGACCACGACTTCAAGAAAGCAACTGAAGATGACATTAAAAAGGTTGTTCCTGGTGTCAAACTTCTGCTGGTCCCAGATCAGTGTTTATATCACTGGTCTGTTTTATTGAGATGATTCACTCTTGTTTTTCCTGTAGTTACCTTTGGATTTGTCACCTCTTGCGACGCCGATCATGCGCCACAAAAGCGAGGAGCCCACAGCTATGGAGGCACATCGAGACAGCCCCCTGCCTCACCCCGAATCTACTACGAATGATGACGTGAAGGTAAGGACTTTGAATTCACCATTTCTAGTGTTTGTGCTAATCAAAGAGAGTTTAAAGTGACCACAGGTGTTCTCCTGCTTCCACGTTCTTGTAACTTACTCTGGAATGACAGATTCTCTGGTATGAATTTGATTTAATAAGTGATCAAATTATTTTCTTGTTTAAATTTGACTTTCAAAGATAAAACTTCCATGAAAAATTGCTAACAGTACTGCACGACGTTATCACCTAGAACAATTAATTGGAGATATTAGATGACTTAAACTAAGAAGCTTTTTTCCCCCGTTGTTTAATCTCTTTTATTCCATGTATTGAGAATAATACTACGGACGGGTATTGCTGCCACGCCAGAAAAAAGAAAAAAGGATCAGTATAGCGGTAAAATGTGAAAAGTTTCTTTATAACAAGTTGTTTTCAGGTTATTACGGCATACAAGCTTGTTATAATGTAAATTATTTCATGTTAAATCTCTTGTATGTCGTAAATAACGTTAATATATCTTGTTATAACAATACACTTTTCACATTAACGTGACACTGATCCGGTTTTCTCATTCTGGCATGGCAGCAGTACACTTCCGTAGATTACAGTGACATTTGGCCTTCATTTTATCATAAGAAATACTGTTCATTAAATCCGTCCTGCAGCTAAGGTCTTGTATGATGTTTGCAGGATATATCTTTGCAGCCAGCCTCACTGCCAACATCCACTATAGTCCATCCTGCATCCCTCCAAGTTCCCAATGTACTCCTAGCAACCTCAGAGGCTAATGTTGTAATACAGCAAGATCTCCCATCACCAACATCTAGCTCTGTTATTACCCAAGTCCCATCCACTAATAGGCCTATAGTGTAAGTAACCCAAAACGTCCATTTATTTTAAATCATAGTTTTATTAAGTCATCTTTTTATTTTATTATTTATTTATATTTGTGCTGTTTTGTCTTTGTGAGCTCATATTTCATGAGGCATGAATTTATTGATTTATTTGATTTATTTGAACTCTGCAGGAATTATAATTTTTTTTGGCTGTAGACCTCATAAGTCGCGTCTTGAAGAACAACATCAGCGTTGCTCAAATGTGGACTTAAAGCTCAATTTATAGCAGTGAAGCACCAGTGAGCCAGAACTAGGCAGGTGAATGTGAATACACGTGAAATATGTCAAATATATAAATCAATTCTGAATTGAAATGAAGCCACACAGCTACAGTAAGTTTCACAGGTCAAAGTTGAGATAATAAAGATAAAGAAAATCAGTTTGAACACATGTTTGCTGTGACACATGGACATGGATTATGACGTTTTCATTAAAAATCTGTGTTTTCCAGAGTCTCACAGGGCCAATAGTTCAGCAGTGATTTAAAATAAATAAATAAATTGATGCAATGATCAATAAAAAGACCCATTCAATAGAAAATGTATATTTTTTCTTTTAAAGGCACAATGAGTAGGATCTTCCAAAAACACAATGTATGGACAATGTGTGAAAAATAGTCCCTCTCAATCGTCAGTTATGACCCACTAGAAGTGTGTGTCTGTCTGTATCAGCGGAGACCTTGACCTTTTCTCTTTTCATTTTGTCCGCGACATTTCTGGATGTCAACCTCTATTAAAAACGTAGCGACCAGGCGTCCGATCGTAAGCGCACATCCAAGAGGAAGCTATGAAAATGGCAGACACAGGCGCCAAAAAAGACACAAATATAGCGCCTGGCGAAGCACAAATCCAGAGTGAATTTGCGGTTGGCGAGCAGCGTCACCCTCGTTGAGCCGGGAGGAGGGGCCGACTTTGAATTCTGTGTTTACAAACCGCAACCAGATCGTGCTCATTGTGTCTTTAAGATATTGTGCTGCTAAAATATGCTTCAAATTGTAATACAAAGATAAAAAAAAAAAAAAGTCCTGTATTAAAATGAATATTTGAAAACCCAGACACAGATGGTTTTGATGTGTTTGACCAGACCAGAAGTCCATATCTGGGCAACACTGATGTCACTTATGAGGTCTAATGACAACATATGTGTGTGAATAATATTTGCTTGAGCCTGTTACGCAACAGGTGTACTTTTGAGTTGGATTTTGTTTTGGTTCCACTTTATTTCCATAAGTTGTTGCCTGTTTATGACATACTGTTGGTGTATTAGTAGCCGCCCTTGTCTTTAATTTGTGACAGATTCTGTGTGTTAATCACAAAGTTGATTGTTATTTTCCTCACTTTCTCTTCTCTCCCCTTCAGCCCGGTGTCTGGCACCTTCCCTGTGCTCTTACAGCTGCCTAATGGCCAGACCATGCCAGTTGCTATACCTGCGTCTATTACAAGCTCAAGTATACATATTCCAACTACGATCCCTGTGAGTGTGCTGCTGCTTATTTTATGTTCATGTTTTGTTTCTGTTCGTTTGAGTTAAAGCAGAATTTCTTTTGTTTCTGTGATCATCTGGGGACAATTTATTTAAAAGAAATCAGAGAATTAAGAATGCATGCAGTGACCTTTACTCACTGAACAAATAGGGATGTCACTAACAAGTGTTCCTGAAACAAACTCTCCTCAAGGTCCATTCAGTAGCTGTTGGCACTTTATGTCCCGTCACAAAGCTCCAGAACCAGCGGCGTAGGTTTGCATGTGGACGGTGTGGACAGAATCGTCCCTTCTAATATTTGAGCCGGCTTGTTCGCATTATATTTGGAGTAAACAGACAAACCGATCCAATCTGAATCCCTCTATCGCCTTCACTGCAGCACATGACGTCATTATTTCCACGCCAACACGTTTTGTACTTTGCAAAAACCCCAAGAAAACTCCAAGGCTCCTCTCTTTTTAAACGATTAAAATGCCTTTATTGTAATGGAATAGTCATGTTAGACCGAAAAACAAACTACGACGCGTTTCAGCATCAAGCCTTCCATGAAAAAGGTTTTGTACTTTGTAGATATCATGACACACGCAAAGAGAAGGGACATCGCAAAAACAAGAACTATTGTTTGATGATTCCTAAGGAAATGAGACTGAAACTGCTCAGCCTCCTGAATGTAAAGATGTTGACGTCGTGTTCCTTCCGATGTTGAGACCGAACCTACGCCCTTTTTCAGAACAGCCGCTCAATGAACCTTGAGGTCAGACTGTTGTCGACTGAATGAACTAACTAATGAAAAACTTTCTGACGCGGGGGGATTTTCAGATGACTAGATTGTAGAATAACAAAATCACTGGACTGTCGATTACTTGCTGCCCTGCTGGTCACAAGTTCACTGTTTCTTCCTCACACTTTTCATTTGATTCACGTTGCACGAACAATTGTTCACTTTGGTAAAAAAAAGTCTCCCTAGAAGTGACATTCAGACCCCACTCATGCTGTAGCGACACTCTAACGCCACGTATTTTCTGTGCTCTACTTGGACTGAGGGACTATTTACAACTTTGGCACCTCATGTTTGGCAGTGAATTCCGAGCTGTAGCAGTTGAGAGAAGTAATGGACTTCAGAGTACGACTGTGTGTCACTGTGGCAAAGACACAGGGTTTGGCTGAGGCACAGCAGGCTCCGGTCCAGGATACTTCACTGCTATTTGTCCTTGTACAATTAGAATCAACGCTCTTGATTTCTGGCAGAGCAGATAGATGACACTACTAATGGGTTTTGCAAACCAATTATAACTGCAACCCATGACAGTGTCTCGTATAGGAAGTATGTTGTAAATGAAGGTCTTGGTTGGTAACATCTCCCCCATGTGGAAGCTTGTCTTGTTGTTCTCTGTAGTCCTGATTGTCTGTGTGGAACACTGAGCAGCAGATGATTATCTCCTGATAGCAGCACAGCAGGGAAAAAAAACTCTCTCTTCCCAGTCTGTGGGGATTGGGAAAGCCGTTGACAAGTAGAGGAGGGCAAAAGTAGATGGAGAACATGAGCCACCAGTGGGCCTCCCTTTCACTCGATCATCTCCCCCCCCCCCTCCTCTCTTTCTCTCCCTCTCCAGCTCTCCCCACCTCCCTCTGTCTCATTGTCGGCGGTTGTGAGAGGAGGCCTGGCTCTGGCCTTCCGACTCGTGTCTCTCCATCCTCTCCTCAGCTTCCCTGCCCATATGCTCTCACGCAGGCAGGCAGAGGTTCATTAGCGTGCATACTGCATCTCGATGTGGCGCTGCCTCTACAAAATAACAGGCCATCCAACCTAATGAGGCTGAGATATGAGGAAACTCTGAGAGAGCGTGTGTGTGTGTGTGTGTGTGTGTTTGTGTTGTGTGGGAGCGCCGCCTGCCTTTTAACAGCCGAAGACACATTTTCTCTGCGCTGATCTGTCTCTGTGTCTCTGCCGTCAGCTTGTCAGACCTGTCACCATAGTGCCTAACGTCCCCGGGATCCCAGGACCTCCCTCGCCACAGCCGCAGCCGGCCCAATCAGAAGCAAAGCTGGTATTAATTATCTTTTCTTTTACATCAAATATCATTTCCATGTTGAGTCTGTTATTTCACATCCGAGAGGGATAATAAAACGAAAGTAATGAGGGAGCTCGACGGTAAGCGACCTTTCTTTGACCGGATGAGGGCGCTAGTGACAGGCTGGGTCTGAAGTATTCCAATAACAGTGTCGTTAAATTTTTATTATTATACGCCTTTTAGCAATTTATTTTACATCTGGTTTTTACTATTTAATATTTCTTTGAAAATTGATTACTTTTGACTGATTTAGAGAAGCAAGGTTTAGCTGATTAACCAATAAGTTTGAAAATGTATCTAATAATAATTTTATTCATAGTAGATTTGCTGGTTCTAGTTTCTATAATTATAATAATAATAATAATAACTTTGTATAGCACCTTTCATGCAAAGATGCTATACAAAGTGCTTTACAAAACAGGATTTTAAACAATGTTGGAACACAAACAAGCAATGAGAATTAATAAAATGTTTATTCATCTTACATGATAGTAAACTGAGTCTTTCGGTTTTGGGCTGTTGGTCTGACAAAACAAGGGAAAATCATAACAGGCATTTTTTTAAATTTTATATATATTTTATTGTGTTTTCAGGCACAAACGTCCGCTTGGACTCAAGGATGAACTGATTAGATTTTGGAGGTCAAAGGTCAAAGTCACTGTGACCTCACAAAACACGTTTTTGGCCATAATTTAAGAATTCATACGCTAATTATGACAATTTCACACAACTGTCTAATAGGATAAAAGGATGAAGTCATGATGTAAACTGCAACTTGACTGGAGGAGTACTGGACCACCGTGAGGCGGTAGTTCTAGTTCACTGTTTAGGGACATTTTCTAGACAAAATGATTAATCAATTGTGAAAATAATCTGCAGATTAATTGATAGCCTCCAAACCTCCGTAGATAGTCCACATAGATAGTCCACATATTTCTCTGTGGGTACAGTCTTGTAACTGGGTCCTGTGTAAAAAGTGCTGGTTGAAGGGCAGGGATATGAAGTGTTGAGCGGGAGATCAGTGGCAATGTGATGAAGCACGGATCACAGAACCTGTAAGTGTTCGCAGCATGCTCCGCCTGTGGAAATTAACAGATAAGCTGCGGAGACGAGGTGTGTGTGTGTGTGTGTGTGTTGGGAGGGAAGGATTGATCCTGACTGCCGAGGAAGGAGTGAGGAGAGGGGGAGTGGAGGAGGTTGTCGGGGATCATGGGGTACGGAGATGACAAACGCGGAGACAGCGTTGTGCTCAGCACGCCGTCACCGGGGCCAACCGGAGGGGGGCTACCAGCGAAAGCCAGCTGGGGGCATCCTGGCACACGCTCAGCGAGGCACATTAAGTCGGCCTCACCCTGCATGGAACCTTTTGTTCAGCAGAATCCTGCCTGACCTGCACCCCCCCCCTCTCACTCCCGGCGCCTCCCACCGCACTCAGCTCATCAGCAAACACCTAATGAGCCCGCGTCAAGAAAACAGACCCCCGCTCAACCTGCCTGCTCCCCGCCCCCACCCGGCTCTCGGGGGGCGCAGAGACGGCACTTTACAAGGACTGATGATGCTGCAAAGACCACAATAATGATAATTAACTTGCTGAATTTAGAAGATTATGCTGTTAATTAGTTGCAAAATAAAGATAAGTAATATAGTAGCAGATGGTTGAATAACACCCATGAGATGGAGGGTTATTACACTGATGAGGTTTCCATGGCAGAGATGAAATATGAATCTGACTGGCTTTTCCCTCTTTCTATGGGCCATTCCAAGAGAATAATATCTTTTTTCTGCCAGAAGAGCTTCTGGAAGGGTATTACACGATAAACTAATTTGGTAGATAGATTGGTCTGGCAAAGGTAGTTGTTAGAATAATGTGCTCCTCTGTTTTCTCATGTAAATGTATTCCCTCTCACTTTGTTATTGCCTCGAAAGGCTCATTCACTTTCACCTTGTTTGCTCAGTGTTTGATACGAGAGGAATTGGCCTGTGAATCATGGACGCCGATCTGTAGAGCAATAGTTTGTGTGAATGTGCCGTGTTTTGGTGCGGCATATGCAGTCCTACTCCATGTTCAGAAAATAAATCTTTTGATAGTTTGGTTCACATTATGTGCCGTGGATGTGGGGCTGCCTCCTCTCCGTCCATTAGTCCACTGTTCGGTTATTTTGGTCTGAGTTGACCAGGAAGTCATTTTCTTTTAATGCTGAATGATTTATTATAGCACATCTCTCGTAAACACAAGATTTAAAGTGGTACTTTAAAAACTCAGTTTTACAGACCTGTCAATTAAATCAACTAATCTATTAGTCAACAAAATGACACGAGAGTTAGTCGATTAAGAACTTCTTTAGTCGAGGATAGCCCGAGTATATAGATAACAACCTAAACATGTGCAAAATACATGTGAGGAACAGCGTCTTTGAAAAGGTATTTAAATTCTACTTTTTAAAATTAGTTTAAGTTTTTTTTAATTAAATTTATTTTACGATTTTTGGATTTTTTTCACAGGTTCAGTCTTTCTGGTTTTATTAGATTAATTTTTTTTATCCTATTTTATAATCTTAATTTTGGGGGAAAATGGAATATCAAAGTACTTGTAGAATACGGATATTTCACATAATCTAGTAACCATCCCTGATAATCTTTAGGTACAACATTCCTCAACTTCACACATTTTCATGGGCCGTATTTTTCTTTCTTGCTGTATATCAGTGGCCACGTTCACAAATGTGCATTTCAACAAGTCACAGAAAGTCTCATCGACTGTTGAATGTTTATCTGAGGAGATTCACTTCTGTGCTGCTCGACATGAAATCTTATCCCTCGTGGTTAATTTGTTTTAGTCTAATTAAAGTGTATTTCAGTTAGAATTAAATATCAATTTGAGATTTTTTAAATTTTAATAAAAAGGTTTAAGTTTCATTTGAATCAACAATTTGGATTTTCTTTTCATCTTAATTATTAAAAAACTTAATTTTTAATTGCATAAAAAACACAGGTGAAAATCATAGAGATATTGTGTAAAACTAAAATACATTTTGAAACTCAAACTTCAAAAGTGTTACCTTTTATACATCTAGTCTACTAGTCTTATTTGTTTTAATATATTGAATTTAAAATAGTAAGAAAATGCTCTACTGTCAGCATGACCTCCTTTTTACCCGTTTACATCACATGAATAAAATACTTTTCTCTCGTACCAACCGTTTATTTGCACGAACATTTAATCACTGTGCCGAATTCTCTTCCCAGAAACTGAAAGCCACGTTAAGCCAGCAGCTTCCTCAGGTGACCAATGGAAACTGTGGCGAAGTCCAGAGCAACGCCGTAACCCACACTGCTGCTCCCCCTTCTCCTGCGCCGGCTACCCCAGCCCCAGCCCCCATCGCGGTCCTAACTCCGGCTGCGGCTCCTCACCTGCCCCCGACTGAGGAACCTTCTCCCCTCTCGCTTCAGCAGCCAGCCACCTCCACCACAGAGACACCTGTAAGCATCCGCACCTGCAGCGCAGAGACAACCCTCTGCTGGTTCAACAGTCTTTTCCTTCTTTTTGGTTTGTGTATCTGTGGGTATGCGCACAGGCAGAATATTAATCCTCATCATTTGTTCCTTATAAGACCGTGTTGTCACGGTGAGAGACGAGCGTTAAACTTCATCCTTTGATAAATGTCCCTCTCGTGTCAAGAACGATGGCAACAAATGTCTCAGATTTGTAATCTTACGTACATTTTTCTTTTCTGTTTTATTTATTAAGCCACATTTCTTGTGCAGCAGCTTGTTTTTAGACAACAGTTTGAGACCTTTGGCTTCTTTTGATAAAAGAAGAAAAAGTATTATATTTCTCAAAGTATGGTATCACAAAAAGTATGTTTTTGCTGTGCCAATAAAGTATTTTATCAACAGTAGTATCCAAAATGTTCAAACAACACCCAGCCGGATGTACTATAGATGCATCAGTGTGCTATTCTCTTTCTCTCTGTTAGCTTGAGGCTACTTGTTCCAACATGATGTTAAAATGACCTGACACTGGATTACATTGTTAATCTTTCTGTGTGTAAACATGTCAGATGTGTTGGTGAAATGACTGTTCATCATGTTAGGGCCACTAAGCTGAGCCCAGAGTGTGATGAGCGACAGTAGCACCTCAGTTCAGTAACTCAGTAGTAAGCAATATTCAGTGCTGCACAATGATGTCAGTGCTTTTGCTCGTCCAGTTACGCTTTGTGTTATTATTATTCTAATTATTGTTCAGGCTTCCCCAGCGCCCCCTGCGCAAAACCCCCCAAGCACAGGGGGTCGCCGGCGCAGAAACACAAGTGAAAACCCCGATGAGAAGCGACGCAAGTTCCTGGAGCGTAACAGGGCCGCGGCCTCTCGCTGCAGGCAGAAGAGGAAAGTGTGGGTCCAGTCTCTGGAGAAGAAGTCTGAGGACCTCAACTCCGTGAACGGACAACTACAGGTGCTCTTTACCTTTCCCCCGCAGCTCCTGCATGTAACAGCTACTTCATCTGTCTTTGTTTGTGTGCTCTTATGCATCAATGTGTCAGTGTGTGTATGTTTTGCATGCGTATGTCTGTTCATCACCATGTGCCGTTGGTGTAAGCGCGCGTACGCAGACTTTTCCCTTCTGTGGTGATGAAGTCATTAAAGCCGATTAAGAAGAGCTGCCGCGTGACAGCAGCGGTATGTGAGCCCTTTACATCGATATGTCCCTGTCAATAAAGATGTATCCTCCAGATGTCAGCCGCGCACAAGCGTGTCTTCGCTTCTGTCTCGGCAGTTTACTGAATGGCCTCAAAAATCTCCTAGGGAAAGGTGTCTTTTTGAACCTTCATTTTGCTGGAAGCAATTAGGATCTGATGCTGACAAGTTCGAAACAGTTCATGTATCTGCTGTCTCTGTTGATAAGTGTGAGCCAGGGGTGCGGCACATCGGTGTTCCAGACAATTAAATGAGATGTGGTGTTTATTTGCTCACTGTCTTATTTTTCTATGAAAGCAGGGTAAGGTGGAGGAGGGGATAGACAGCGATGTAAAGAAATGGGTTCATAAACAAGATATCACCAGTTGTCATAAGTGTCCTTTCTGAGATTGTATTTGAATATATGTAGAAAAGGGAAAGGGAGGTGAGTCAGTGCCTGGGGTTATAAACGGAGCATCTCTGTTACCTACAAAGAAGGGAACAACATGTGGCGGAGAATAAAAGGCCGCTTTATATGGAGGCATTAATCAGCAGTGCAGTTTTTGTAAAAACCCCCATGCTGGCATGGCCCAGCTGATCAGTGAAACTGCCTCTAATGATGCACAATTATTTTAACATCATCCTTAACTGGCTTTTTAATGAGGTGTCAGACCAGGCAGTTCATAGGGCTCCCAGCATCACCCAAGGCCTATTTGCTAAATTTCGATTATTTCACAAAGTTAGAAAGAAGTTTAACTCTTTAATATACAGTTTAGTCCGGTTATAAATCCAGGTATGATCAGAGCATGAATGGCAGCATTAGTGTCGTGTTTTCTACTTTTATTTTCTGGGTAAAACATTTTTTAAAGTGCATTTGTAAATCAACCAAACATTTTGTATTTTCACTGGTAAACTGTAAAAAAAAAAAAAAAAAAAAAGTGTAGTTTCTTTTCCATCCAACTAATACATCCACATTTTGTAATGGATGTTAACGTTTCTGACGTTTGTCTACAAAGCTACCTCGCATGCTTCCCTTGGTGGAGTGCAGACAGAGTTTTAAAGGATCGTGTTTATATTTGCTGTAAATGGCAGCGGTCATGGTGGAAGCGCAGTGAATATGGCTTTGGCTGCATGCGATGCTCCTTCCAGCTGTGTTTAAATCTGTCTTACAATAGCTCAGCCCTGCCAACACCAGCAAGACTAAACAGATGGAATCAAATAAATTGGCTGCTTTTAGACTAATAGATTAAGCCACCCATAGTCCTTTTAAAGGAGAAGAGAAGGAGCTTAAATCTGCCATTGGGTGTTCTGCGTGCCCCTGGCTGCTCTAAATCCAGTTAAAGTCACCTTCAGCGTAATGTGGCCCTCTTTTACGACATGCAGAAATCCTCCGCTCCCCCGGGAGCTGTAACGACACGAGAGTGTAAATCTCAGCAGCATCCACAAAGTTGCACTGACAATCCGAACAGCTCACCTCTGACAAATGTGCTGGTCGGTAGCCAGTGAAGGCCCATAATTATTGTGCAGGGAAAAATGTAAATTAAGAAGCGCATCGCACTTTATTCTAAATTCATCCATTACGTTGTTATCGTCTTTACGGATTCTTGTGGAGTTTATCTGCCGTAATGTAGTGGTCCTGTAATATACAGATATATATGCAGATATACAGTAAATACTCACCGTAATGAGCTTTTACTGTATATCTGCAGGTTTTGGGTTCAGACAAGAGTTAGGCCAATAAGTCAGCTGGGGCACACACATTTGCAGCTATTTTCTTTTTTTGTAGACATAGCAGTGTGTGATTTAAATGTGGGCCGAAAGTAAGAAGAACAGTACTGAAATGTTAAAGATGTGTTTTGTGATGAGACAAGTGTCATCATTACATAGTTTCTTCCAGCAGAAAGCACCAACATGTTTATTTTTAACTGTAAAAGTGTAAAGTGTAAAGCGCAGTATACAATTTATCTTGGTCACAATTCTTTAAAAAAAAAAAAACACATAACTGATCCTTGTCGGAAAAAGTTGTGTTACATATGTTATGTGTTTATGTAGAAATACAAGTGGACAATACATTGTTAGACACTTTTGTGACTCAAATATCAGTATCAGCAGTGGGTTTATAAATCAAGTATTGGTCGGGCGCTAGTTAAAACATAAGGTTAACACTTGTAATTAAATGAGGCAAAATCTGACCTTTTTATCTGTTTTAAAAAAATATATATATAATTTCACAGATTTGAACTGTCTGCACATGTCGTCCGTTTTCCTTCATGTTGTCTGATCCACCGTATGCTCCAGCGGGACCATTTTATTGAGTGCTGTTGTGTCTCCTCTCAAAGAATGAAGTCACCCTGCTGAGAAACGAAGTGGCTCAGCTGAAGCAGCTTCTTCTGGCTCATAAAGATTGCCCTGTAACCGCCATGCAGAAGAAATCTGGCTATCACAGTGAGTAATGCTCCATTATTCTCAGCCCGAGGCCTCCGGTGAAACGCTTCTGAAATGAGCTCCAGCTAACCACTAGAAGGACATGTCTTACTTATGGCCAAACAGCAAGAGCTATTGATGTGTTGGATCAAAAAAAAAACCTAAAAAACTTTGCAGAAGTTAACATATTTATGGGCAGCGTGGTTTCAGACAAAGTCTTGCTTGCGGCATCTTTTCACGAGGCCACAGGTGGTAACCACGAGGAACCAATTGTTTCGTCCTCATTTGACACCTAAATAAACATTTGTCAGATGAAGCTAAATGTTTGCAGGAAGGATGTTCAGAAACCAAATGCTCGGATTGTCAGGAAATGAATAAGTAGGCGTGATCTCTGTTTCTGAAACACGCACAGCAACGTAGTTAAAATGCAACTTCGTACAACTTGCATACAACGATCATGAATATTTGATATATATATATATATATATATATATATATATACGAGAAGCTTCCGCCGTTTGCAGCCACTTCATTTAAATGTCCTGTCGTCAGCAGGCATGGTCCTCTCCATGCCAGCTCTTGTTCATCACATGGTCTCATTTAGAATTATATCACCAATATTTCTTCGTTTCCACAGACCGGGGCTCTGTCATTCTGATTTTCCGGTCATAACTCACCTTCCCTCACAGATGAGCCAGTATGCAACGGGAACAAGTGGCGCTCCAAGCCACTTCTCCTCTGTGCTCTAAACGCCTCCGCTGACTTGTATTGACAATGATTGCCTCTGAAATGAGTCCATTAAAGCAGCAAGCTTGACAAGACTGCAGAGCATTCTCATTGCGGGGTGTCCACCAAGCTAGGCTGTTCATTATGCATCCCTTATTGCTAACCATCCCACTGACACACGTCATGTGCATTATGGGACTGATGGTATCCAGGCTGGAGTCGGCTGTCAGAGCCAGGTCTCATTTGGTGTCGTCTGGATTGTTTTTTTTTTTTTTTTTAGAAAGATCTGCAGATGAATTGGGTGATCTTTCTCATGCGTTTGCTGAGGATGTCTGTCCCGTGTTTTCTGGACCTTTTGTGAAGGATGACATTTGGAGCGTTTTTTACCCTGTTTGGAGGATATAACCTCGTCCAAATACCCCAGTTCATCCGTTTGGCTCATGATGACAGGTGGGGTACATTGTAGACAAGCTAAGAAGGAAAGCTAACTAATGTGAGGATGAAAATAAATGTCTCGCAGCCTGTCTGAAGTACCTCCGCAGACCTATTTATCCATTAGTCTCAGCTTTTTCTGCACTTATCCGGTACTTTCGGCTAACTTTTTCATCCATTACTTCTAGCTATATATTTAAGTTGTATTCAGTGCTTCAAGTAGTAAAGAAGTTTGCTAAAACGATCCAAAGGTTTGAGCTATTTCAACAATTTATTCATTATATTTATCTATTAGAACCGTTGGCTACAGTAAAACGAACAAATTATCTACTTCAGCCATTTATCCATTACTTTAGCTAAGTGTTTAGACGTCTAATTATAGTAGTTTTCATGCATTTTCAAATCCAACATATGCAGGTGTTACAGCTGATTCAATATTTTTTAAATGAAATCATAATTCCTTCTTTTTTTTTTTTTTAAATTAGCTAAGCTACTCCACAGTCTTTCCACATACCTCCTGGCAATTGCATAAGCACACCCTGAGGCACGAGGGCCCCTGGTTGGGAATCACCGAAGTAATCGATCTTGCTAATTAGTGAAGCACATTATTTGAATCTGACTGATCCGTGGCCCTCGCTCGTGTAAAGGCCTCATCAAACCCTTCATTTTCTCACCGTTACATCTCCCGTAAGGCTACACTGCCCCCCAGGTCTGGTAATACCCTTCATCGTTCTGCCCAGGTGTAGCCATGGCAGGTGGGAGGAAATTACCCAGACTGCCCCACAAACAAGCCAGGACATGCTTTTTCACTTGGCACACAAAGCTGTCCATCTGCTTACAGCGAACCCCACTTCAGAAACCAAGAGAGCGGAGAGAAGCTCTGGCTGCCCCGAGAACCAGATTTCCTGAGTATTATGAGATATCCGACAGCCACCCCTTTATGTCGTTAGGAGTAATAATGCTCACTTGAACATGAAACAAAACCACCATGCTGATTTATTCCGAGGTTGACCTTCTGCATAGTAAAACAGCAAGGGAGTTTATAGCGCTTTGACATTCGCTTGCACTAAATCACACGGTCAGGTCCAGTCAAGAAGGCAGATGAAGCCTCTAATGTGAAGACATTTGTATTGCACTTTAATTGCTTCTTCTTGCTATGGAATCTGTATTTAACATTCTCAAATCAAAACCCGGTCATTAATTACAAAGTGTCATAACAAGTGACTTCATATCATTAACAATATTAATTATCACTGTGCTCCTTATTCCTTACGAAACAGAGCATGAGAGTAGTCTTTTTTTTTTTCTTTTTTTTTTTTTTCCCGTCAGGATCCAATTAATTCAATGCAACTGCCTAACAGCTGGTGGCATTTCGACTCCAAGTCTTCCCTACTCTCAAGTGTGTGCATCATTAAAATCAGGTGCTGTAATCATCTGTCGCTGCAGTAGTTGGCAAGGTAACAAAAAACAAATGAGAACGCAGTTAGGGATGGGAAACACTGCCACATGCCCCAGAATGTAATGTACCCTTATGATGTGGGTTTAAATTGACATTGGAGCTTTAATTAAAGGAAGGGGTGCAGAAGTAGCATTATGGGGATTAATGAAACGGTTTGCATACACCACATGCAAATAGCTGTTTTACATCTGATTAGGCCTACGTGACAAAGTTTTTTCTCCATTTTTATATGCTGCAGGTAAACGGCAATGTGTGAAAATATAAACTTTATGACGCTTAAAAGCTTCTTCAGCAGTTACTTTTTATTCATCTTTTCCAACACAGTCTCGGACAAAGACGAGAGCTGCGAGGAGATGTCCGTCCCCGGCAGCCCCCAGAACGAGGCCATCCAGCACAGCTCCGTCAGCACCTCCAACGGGGTCAGCTCCTCCTCCACGACCCCGGCCGTCTCCGCCCCGTCCAGCGCCGCCACCACCTCATCAAGCCAGAGCACAGAGGAGACCCAGTCTCAGCCTTCAGGGAGTTGATCATCCCAAACTGTGCCTGAGCGTCAAACCTGGAGCGCTGTTGCCTCTTTCATCTCTCTGACACACAGAGGAAAGGGATTCTCTCTCGCCGTCAGTTTGGACCGCGCTGTTTTTCATTTATTCTTCATTGCTTTGATTATGTTTGGTCCATTTTGTCCTCCTTTCGCAATGCTTTTTGAAAATGCAAATGTTTTCACTGGAAGACAAAAGAACAAGGCACTTTAGGTGTTGGATGTAAAACATGTGATTCTTAAATGCTTTTGTATCTGTGTGATTTATTTATTAATCTTATTTATTTATTTATTTTGAAAGCGATCAGCCTAGAAGTTTGATCAGTGAATTGTTCGAGACCTTACCAAAGTGTGTTGTGGGTCATTTGTAATTTGTCTCCTTGTTTGTTTTCATGAATTTTATAAGCACTATCTTTATGATGAAGTTACATAAAGAGCAGTCACTTTTTTTCATAAATTGCTTTTTCCAATTTTGCACATTTTGAGAGATGACGGGTTTACCTTTTTAGATTTTGACAGCCCACATGTTAGGTACAGGCAGCTTTTTAGAACTAGATTTGAATACTGTCACATTACACAAATGGCTGAATCGGATTTTAAAATTTGACAACTTTTCTGTGGTCACATTGTGCAGTTTGAATGTTCGCGCTCACCTCTGCTTGTTGTGTTGAGGAGGTGATCGGGTAGAAACGTGCTCATTAACATTCCTCATGTAGTCTGATTGTTCCTGAAGCAGTGATTGTAGGATTGCAGTACTTTTTCCATTACTCAATCTGTGTGATGTTGACTTCATTCAGTGCCATTAATGTTTTTTGTATAAATGACTTCCGTACATTTTTAATGCAGATTAGCTCGAGCTGATATTCTCTCAGATTAAGGGTCTCATGAACATAGTTTCTCAGTAAGGAAATATCTTGCTTTCTATACCGTCTTTGCTTTATAAGTGACTGTTTATGGCTTCAATGCAGAACACTTAAGGACATTATGTTGTTTTCACTATGGCAGTTATCAATGACATTTTTAGAAAACATTGTAACTAACATCAATGATGCTTTGTATGTGATCTTTCTAGGTGTTATGTATGTTTTTTTATATAGAAGAGTCTGGTTTCAGTAGCTGAGCCCTGTTGATCACACTCTGTTAGCAGTCGACCTCTTCCTGACTCGTCATGTGAAATCAAAGCATTCAGATGTGAAGTGGAATCACATAATGTATAATAGAGTAACACGACTACCGCCTGTAAGAATTGTGAGCATTTCATCATTGAAATAATAGTAGGACGCAAATCACACCATGAAGTCAATTTGCCTTTTCTCTTAGTCTGTACTAGCTTACTACTGTGTAGTTTTACGAGAAGCTAACACATTGTTTCCTTAAAGTATGATTCTTTACTTTATTTTACTGTTATGTGCTATTTGCATGAGATAATGATTCTCTGCGAGAATTTAACTGTTTATTCGATAATGTCTCAGTCAGATAAAAAATATGATTAAACAAGTTGTTTCAACTTGAGTTGTGGCTCTAAGTTTATGAAAGCGTGGTTTGTTTTACCTTGGCTTAACTGCTGAAAAGGAGTGTGATACTGTGTTAAAAGTGTACTTGTAACTTGTGACATTTTAATTGATAAGTTGTTGTAATAAACCTTTTAATAACTCTTTAAAATGCAGCTTTGCTTCCATTTTATTCTCCAGTTAGAAAGAAACTCTGGTCTAATAAAAAATCAAGGCCGTACATTTTTATTTAATTAAAATTTTATTATAAGAAGATGATAGACAGTCTTCCTCTGCTTCACCAGCTGTTACAACAGTGTGGCTTTGTTTTCACACAACCTCTGTGAATTGCTGCAGATACGTTGTCAAGCTGCTGCTGCTGCACACAACGTTTCTGTGGTGTGTTGTGCCACCTTGTGGAAGATCCGGAGGAGTTTTAATGAAATATCAGTACAAGCGGCACTGACTGTGTATTTTATAACAATTCTCCAACAACAATACTTTCTGAAATGTTTTACCATAACTACAGTGAACTTTCCCCGTCATGGAGTGAGCTTGTGGAAGTTGGTATTGAGAAGTTCTCAGATCTGTTACTTAAGTAAAACAACCACAATGTAAAAATACACATATTAAAAGTAAAGCTTTCCTTCAAAGGTACAGCTGAATAAATACAGTAATATCATCAGCACAATGTACTTAAATGTAATGGTGGAACTAGTTGTAAGAACTTTACATACTGCTGGGTAGTTTTCATCAGAAACAGCACAGATGCCTTATCTCACAAAGTTAACGAAATTGAAAATTTGTGTGAAATTTGTGTATCTGCCCCTTGATTCGGATTTACTCCAAAATGTAATGGATTCTTCCATGATACATCCTTCCATCAAGTTTCATAGTGTAGGATCCGTAGTTTGTCAAACAAACAAACAAACTCAAGCTCAAAAGATAACTTCCTCAGTGGAGATAATAATGCATCATATTTGTTGATCACTTGTTTTGTGTGTAAAATCTCAATCTGCAAAGTAACTATAGCTGTCAGATAAATGTTGAGTACATTGTACAACATTTCCCTCTGAAATGTAATGGAGTAGAAGTATAAAATCATAAATGTAAATATTTAAGTACATCACAATTGTACGTAAATACAATACTTGAGTAAATATAAAGGTTGCTGATTTGCATGGATGCATTTATTTGCAGCCAATAGACTTTTACTTCACTTTCACATGTCTTCCTTTAATGATAATATAAATATATTCCCCTCTTCATTTGCAGACCATGATTTTGTATTAAAAATATGATCGACTGTCATATCAGTTTGGGATCATCTACTCATATCTTGCACTGCTCTGTAGTGGCACTGTACGTTTTGCTCTTCAGATTCCTTAGTTTATCATTTTTAAATCATATATAAGTATATAACCATACATCTGGTCTTCAGGTCTATGGAAACACTTTGAAATGCCTTGTTGTTGATTGGCTCTATACTGAGCCAACACTGAGCTGCCATTTGTCAGCACACATCACCTAAAACACAGCTGGTGATACTTACGTAGCCAGAATATAAACATGCTGCTCATAACTGCAGCAGTAAACAGGGACAGCACATGTACTGCTGAGCGGGCAAAGCTCTCCTTAATGTGTTAATGAGGGACAGTTAACTTGCTTCAGCATTGGACGATGTGGGCTTGAATTATTGGCAATAGTTACCTGTTGCAGTCACTGAAATGTTCTTGCATTAAGCTTAACCTGCACATGCATCATTGTCAAGTCACAGACTCGTGTGTTTTCACTTGGAGCTGCTTCAAAATCTGCCTCTGACAGTGCAGAAAGAGTGACAGAGTGACACTCCTCAGTAACTTTTATACATCAAATTAAACGTGTTTCTTCTGTATATCATTGTATACAAGTGTAAGGATCGTGTTGACATGGATCAGGTAAGTTACATGATCACAAATCAATGAAAACCAAATCAGACGTAAACACCGCTCCACGTGTTTTGGTCTATGACAAAAATACATGCAGGTCAAATCTGATCAGAACAGGGGATTGCTCCCCCAACATTAAACTTATTATATAATTACTGTATGACCTTGATTAATTGAGCAAACATGAAAACTGAGCAAATGATGATTTGCGTCTCTGACTCCACCAGCGCCTGCTCTGAGCGTCCAGCAGGCGGCGCTACATACAAAATAATTCCTGAATTGGAAGAAGCTGATTTAATGTATGTGTTTGCTTTTCATTATTCAGATTGTTGTCAGGAGAAGTCACAAAGATGAAGACATAAACTAACAAGAATATTCAACAACAAAAATCACAAAGTGGTTTCAATTCTTTAAGAATTCAATTCAGAGATGATAAGCTTTCTTTAGAAAACAATAATCTCGTTTCTGTCTTTGGTGTTTTTTTTATGTTTCACAGAGACAGAATTTTGCCTGCAAACACACACACACACACACACTGCTTAAGTGGGGCAGCCTTGATTAGCTGTTGATCACAGAGGGGAGAAATGTAAATGTTACTATGTAGGTCACAGCATTCACGAATAACAACACTTTTGGCTCGATGCTGCATATTTACAAATCTGGAACCGAATGATGCTACAGTAGAGGCTCTGCATCTTTGAAGTGAAATCAAAGGGGAGAGAAAGAGCAGAGCATCACAGAGATATTTTATTTTTCTATTCTTTCTCACCTCCGCATGCAGACAATTAATTTTGGTTGTTTGATTAATTAAAATCCCCCTGGCAAACAGCTCTGCCTTATTCATTATTCATTCCGTAATGATTTTAATGTTAATTTGATGAGGTTTCCATTAATGAATGCATGTTTAGAGGTATCACCATTTTCTGGCTACAGCAGCAGGTAGAGAAGCTTTAAGACGGACAGCAACTACCCACACGTTGTGAAATAAAAAGCATCATCAACGAACAGCCAGCGACCGTCTCCGTATTTCACAAGATTATGAGCCACTCATGGATGTGCAGCACATCACATACGGCAGAGCCTAATTGGGAAAGAATGGCAACAGAAAGGAAGATGGCTAACGCACTAGTTGGGAGTCTCTCTGTTTTACACTCTCGATAAATGAGCAGGATAATAATGTGGAGCTGATCTGCTGACAGGCAGGCTGCTCCAGCTGTTCCCATAATTCGACAGGTATTACGCTTTGGCCCGTAGCAGACTGGCACTTAATTAGACAAAGATTAAGGCCAAACAGCCTCATTTATGTGAATTGTATAATAAATACAAACAGGCTGCCCTTTCTCCTTCAGGGGGCATCGGGGGTACGTTTTAAAAACGCAGAGGTTAGCTGAAAAGAAGATGCTTCGGGCCTTAAACTCCAGATTTCTCAACAATGAAGACTCCTTCCCCCTGCTGAGGGGTGCTGTTTGTGAGCACGCGCTTTAACTCCTCAAATCCAGAGAGACAGAGATGAAACAGCATGATTTACATTTAATTCAGATTATGTAAATACACTGGTCGTGTCCCAAATCAAACACGGGACACAATGCAAGCTGCCTGCAGCACCCAGCAAAGATGGCCTCTATTGTTATTCAAATGTGAGGAATAAAGTATTTCTTTCATCCATGGTCTGGGTATTTAATTGAACTCTTGATTAAATATAATATGTTCTCTCTACAAATACTGATAACCACTCAATACTTTCACTTGGCAACCTCCACATGCTATCATACTGAGTGTGTTTGCTTTAGCTGTTGATTGCAGGGCGACTGGGCAGGGCATCTGGCTCTGCCACCGGGGAAGTGCATCTATTTAATAGCATTATAGGGGTGTATCAGCTCAGCTATCAGTGAGTGCACTGCACGGGTGGAGGCAAATCCCCAGTGGGCATGTGCATGTACATCAAGTGAGCTCGACTCTGCCAATCCCTCCCCTGGGCTCTCCCCGGTGGCACCGGGACGTCTCCTCCATTAGCCTCCGCTGACATTAGCATGCATGAGGTCTATTCATGGCACTCGGCCTGGATGTGCACACACACTGTATGTTGGTCTTACTCTGTTACTCATTTCTGTTTCCCACGTGAATTTGCTTATTTGTTATCAATATTTCATAGCGGTCCACTCCGCTCTCTATATGCTGACATGGGCGGATTATGAAACAACGGCCCCTTACGCCTCAAGCAACACACCCCGTCTGAAATAGACATATGGTCGTTTTGAATTGTTTCCATCGGTTTTTGACTCATTTTGCATTGTTTGTGTGGTTTTGCATTTCTTTGTGATCATTTTGTGTCTCTTTGTGGTAGTTTTGCATTTCGTTGCGTTGCTTTTGAGGCTTTTTGTGGTCATTGTCTGTCTCTTTGTGGCTGTGTTGTGTCTCTTTGTGGCTGTTTTGTCTCTTTGTGGTTGTGTTTTGTCTCTTTGTGGTTGTGTTGTGTCTCTTTGTGGCTGTTTTGTCTCTTTGTGGTTGTGTTTTGTCTCTTTGTGGCTGTTGTGTCTCT
>CALSCE010009132.1:3091389-3160874 GCA_943593645.1 Bovichtus variegatus
AGAAGAAGAAGAAGAAGAAGAAGAAGAAGAAGAAGAAGAAGAAGAAGGAGAAGAAGAAGAGGAAGAAGAAGAAGAAGAGGACCTTGTTATCCACAGATATAAATTGGTGACCATGCACTATTTACATCTGTTTTTTGTAAAATAACCTTCAAGGAGCCACATTATAAATAATAATTGAAAGGCTCTTTTTAGAAGCTGGCAGGGACAGAAACCCACATGTTGGAGCCTCCGATTGTTCCCTAACCTGTGACACGGGTGGGTAAGATGACATCTCTGTAAACTGAAACAAAGAAATCTCTCATCTAATCCTTTAAAGTGTTTCAAGTCATGTGGAACAGTAGGCGTGCACGGATTTGTTTCTCAGAAAAACATCCAAACAGCGAAACAAATACGTTTATTAGATGCAGCATGAGTCATGTTCCTTATTTTCTACTTCTGTCACATCTTCCATTTTCATTCCCTTCATTCATGTAAAGTTTTTCACGTGAATTGTGAATACTTTACCCAGCATCCACCAGTGTGAGACATGTAGTACAATACAGTTCTTGGCTCAAAGTAACAAAGACTTGATCGCCATTACTCTGATATGGAATAATATATTGAACCACAGTCTTGTCTCTAATTAACCCTTTAAAAATTCTCGCCCTGAAATCATGATCGATGGTTTTGCTGATATGTTGCCGTGACACCAGGCAGTCGTGAAGATTGCCGTGTTGTGATGATTGTTGCCACTGATTAGCAGACTTGCAGCTGCTTGCTTTGGTGCCAGCGAATGAATTAATCAAGGCAACAAAGACGAGCTAATCACTGTTTTAACATTCCCCCATTAAATGAAGTGATGGCTAATTACTGTTTGTGCTTTAAGACAGGCTTTGAGGAAATTTCAAATTGCTTCCAAGTCAGATATCATCTCTGATTGATTTCTAAAAGATCTCCCTTTCCAGCCTCACGTTGATGAAAGCTTCTTTTTTTCTGTTTATGTGCACAAAGGAACAACATCCACTTTATTTTATCCATGTGCGTGATAGCCTATATACATTTAACATTCCCCATAAACCTAAACACACTTACAATATGGCAAAGCATTTGGCACGTTCAAGGGTTAGCTTACCCAAATTACAATAAAACATAATGTCCCAATTCTGCTCTAGTGGCGTCAGGCCATAGAAATAGATCTTCTTTAGTTTGTCCAGGACTTTAATCTCAACATTTCAGAATATGGACGAGTCCTAAAAGTCTTATTGTTTTATTTTTGATCATCTATAAATCAATTGGGCAACTCTATCCACAGAGGAAGAGTGTGATACAATAAAAAAGCCCCATAAATAAATGTACAATAGTACGATTGTTTTGTAGGCTGCTTCTAAGGTCAAGAATTCACATTTTTCTTTTTGCTCAACATTAAGGCCAAATGTTTTTTTTCTTTCTTTCTTTTTTGATACCTTTGTGTGAAGCTTTAAACCAGTATAAGTGATAACATAGGTGTGTTTAGTTCAAATATTCATGTTAAAGGCTTGTCTCACCAAAATAAACAAAAAACATCTGGTTTTATCAATGATCAGCTTTCAATGGAATTAATTTAACAAAGAAATAATAGCTATGAAAACGGTGTATTGAGCTGACTCTCCAGACTAAGCAACACCACCACCACCACTACTCAAATATAATTCCTCAAAACTGTGAGCGCCTCAAATTAAATCCATTAGTGTGGAGACAGATATCTCCAAATCTGGGCAAATCAATCCAAAACGATCTGCACAGGAATATACCAACAGGGGTAATTGAGAAAATGTGTTTTTTAAATAAAGTCAGTAAAATGACCTTTGAACACACTACACAGATGTATAATTACTTACAGGAAATAAGACCAGATAGATATCACATACAGCAATAGTCAAATTATTGCATGTTTTTTTTATAGTCAGCAAATAAAACATAAAAAACTTGTTATTTAATGTCAAACTCTGTTCCTGTTATCCGGCCTCTCTGTAAACATGCAGCTCTGGTACATGTCAGCCATGACAGATATTGATCAGTCCAGACATGTGGCGATATTTTCACCTTTTATTACATTTATGTCTCGTTGCAAACAAACCTAATGCCTTTCTGCTGTGTGTCAAATCTAAAATTGCTGTTCTCCACTATTCCCTGGTCAGGGAAGCAATAATGGGGGAATTAGGGCGACTTTACCCACAATCTTTTTCCACCGTGTAAGCCAGGCCTGGTAAAGACTGACATTGTGTGGAGAGTGTGGTGAGAGCACTACACACAGCAGGAAAAAGATTCAAAGGAAAAGCAAATGGTGTGTCTTTATTTTCGAATGCATAACAATTGTTTTTGTTTTCTTTATCTGCTGCATTCCTGCATTATGCATTTGATCTACTCATAATCAGTTGGTCCGTCCTCTTCATCGTGAGCAGAGGCTTCCCCGAACAATCACAAAGAGCAGGCGCAGATCATCAAAGTGAACAATGTTTTCCACATAAATGCTTTCCACCTGGAGGAGGAGAGCTATTTATATGTCAGATTGCATGATACAAAAGTATAAAAAAAAGCTGCTTTTATTGGAGGTTTGCTGTACAATTGTATGCATTGTAACATATTCTCACACAGAAACAGTAATATAGTGTTTTCTGTCTTCACCGCTAATCTGGGACGGCGTATGAAAAGTAAAAGGGGCCACGACTCGAGCACAATGAAAGGTATTATTGGAAATGATGTGACAATGGCAGCAGGGTATCTATGCATCCACATGAAAGAGGTATCGTAGAGTTTTGATGTTACAGATAGTTGTAAACAAGTAAGACCTTTGCTTATTTATTCTGAACTTTAACAAAGATCCATCATGAGTTTGAGCGCAAGTTGTTTACTCATCCGACGGATACGAAGGATGGGAAATTAGCTCCGACTCTCAGAGAGACGAGCGTCTGGAGGGAGATGCAGCGCTCTGAAAACAGACAACCAGCCTGAGGCGAGCGAGGCAGAGTCTCCACAATGAGCGAGATTGTCCTTGCTTAACGGCGCAGGAAGAGATAACGTAGAAACTGACAATTTCCCATGGCTTTGAAATGAATTCCGAATGAATGGAGTGGAGAATAGTTGAGGGCGTTCTCCGCAGCAAACTTTCCCTTTCTTCTGCAGAGTGTGTTATGTATTGACTCATAAACGAGGTTGGATAATAGTAGTGTTTGGTGGAACAAAGAGCAACTCTGTTTGAAAACCTTGGCAGATTTCCTTCATTAGCCCAGCGCTTGTGTAATATCTCATTATGTAAAGTGAAGGTGTTTTGGACTAAAACATCCAGTCAAAACAATATTTTTTTTTTACAGCTGAAATGACTATTTCCATTTTTTGCCGTCTCTGTCTGTCGGACGAATACATTTCTGTCTTTGATATGCTAACAGGCAGGCTGCATGGGGAGAGTATCATCCTCAGACACCGGTTGACCAGATGTCCACCACTCGCTCTGCTCTGGGTAATTTTGAATGATTTCATATTCATGGCCTGCTGATTTGTAAACTGCCTCGAGCAAAAGTGCCTTGGATTGGACAGATAAAAATACATATACATTCATTCCTTATTGCTGGTTTTTTGTTTATGCAACAATCAATGTCAATCATTTTGCCTTTGGCAGCTACTATTATACTACAATACTGTAATACTGTTTGACTTTGGTACCTCTGTTGCCAATATGTTGTTTTTTTTTTTTTAATAAAGTATAATTCCAGCCAAATTGGGTTTTACTTTTCTATGTTTGGCCAGTGTTTCTATTGGTTATGAAAACACTGTACTCCCAAAGCTGTGAGAGCAACATTGTTAAAATGAGACAATCACGTTTTACACAAGCCAACAGTCGGATTATCTCAACCAGTGTATTTGGAGGTGAAACTAAAATTACAAGCATCCATGATGTCAGTAATGCACCTTGGTTGCTCAATAAACTGCGTACACAAAACTGCACAAGTGCGTATGTCAACGTTTGACCAGAAACGTGGAATGTAAATTTTGATTGCGTCAAAAATTTGGTTGACCTCTGGGTTATTATTATTATTATTATTATTATTACAGATAGAAACAATGGCAAAAATAAGATTCAAGCTGTAATAAACTTTAAGTGTTATCTCTGACTTAATTGTTATTGAAAGCTGAACTGAAATTGAGGCAAAATATGATTTTCTTTGCTTTTCAAGTCGCCATCACAGCACAGTTATAAAAGGATTTGCTATTAAAATCCCCAATTAAATGATATTCATAACTTTTCCAGTCTGCCCTCATTTGAAAGAGGTGAAAAACAGAAACTGACAAAGGATAATAAGAATCACACGTTTCATTTAACACTTGAATAGTTGAAAGGTGACGATGATAATAAAACGGTGTTTTTAGATCAAGTATGACATAGCAGCTCCATTTGCAACATCAACAAAGACACAAATTTAAGACAAGAAACAGCATTTATCATAACATCACAGAAAACAATATATTCAGGAACCTTAAACCTACTTTTGATCCAGGATTAAGCTCCACTTTTCATTTCAGGATCGACTTGAGAACGGGAGATGCTGCAGAAGTGCTGTGAAAAGTTTCTGTGGACACTAACTCATCGTCACTGTGACGACTTCAAGCTGACCGCAGCTGCTGTTCTCTACGTAGCACGGAAGCACCAAGCGTTAGCAGCCTTTAGGGGGAAAGGGAATGAGTCATTACAATGCTGAGCTATTTTTAACTCTGCCTCCTTCCTTAACTTACTCTGTCATTCACTGCAGAAGTGTTCGCGCTGCTGTTTCTAAAACTGTCAGGCATTTTCATGAGCTGAGCCCAGAATATTTTCAGGGAGGATTTCAGCTGCAGGCTTCCTTGCCACAGTTTTGGAGAGCTCTGCACTGACAGAGTAAAGCCCACAGAAAAATCATTTGATCTCATTGTCGCTGTCTCAGTGATGACTTTCATATCTTATGTGTTATTTACAAACGTGAGAGGCATTTTCTTTTCGCGTAAAGCACTCACTCTGTTGCTCAGAATGCAATATGTTTGCAGTGCAGCGTAGTATAAAGCGCACTAATCAAGTTATTCATACATCAGCACCTCTAAAATATGTATTAACATCGCCTCCTCATGGGACCAGTCAGCTAATTTCAGCTGGTAAGATAACCAGCAGTGTATAAACGAAGTCCACCGGCTCAGAAACGCTGTTCTCATGGGAACCTGGCACTCCAAACAGATGCTGTTATTCCACAGCAAGTGAAACATAATAAGGTACAATATGGTCAGCACTCCACAGGTTTGTGTCCTCTTCAGCCTGTGCAGACAGCGAGCAGATTACTGATCAGAAAGTCGAGCCCTGCTGCCAAAATGTGACTCCGGGCCACCTGTCCCCAACAGTGAGACATTGCTACAGGAGCATTTCATTTTTGCACTGAAACATACCTTTTTTTTACACTTCTTTTTTGTACTGTAGCATGTTGTTTTATTCTGTGAACAAAGCTGTTCACAGGTGCTGGTGAGGGACCATGTTCTTGTAACAGAAGTGGCGAGATGAGATAAGAGAGACTTTCTTGTCATCCATCTGTATACAGTGCAGTGCAGAACATTTCTCCTGCTCCCCGGTGCACAAACAAAAAGAATGAATGATGCAACGTTCAGTGGGAGTGAAGCAACATTCAGATTACACATAAGGTGCAAGACACAAAACAAGATACAAAATATGGTACAGACACGTAATACGCAGGACAACGATATAAGACGGGGTTGTAAAAGAATAGAAAGATATATAAGTATAAATGACAGTACGACACCGCATCAAGTTCTTCCACAACAAACCCAGGAAACCGTTTCTTTATGGAGCTCACTTTGTACGGAGGCGTTGTCATGTCAATTCAAGAAAGGGGTTTTCCCAAACTATTGTACTATATTATTGTATAAAATATCATTTTAGTCTACAGCATTTAGATTTCCCTTAATTGGAACTTCAGGGCCTATTCCAAACCTGAAGAATAAGGTTCATGCTTAATTCGTGTTGGTTATATATAATATAACCAATATAATATCCTCATTGTCGATTTATCTGCCTTTCCAAGTCTTATATGATTTCAAATTTAATATCCTACGGTTTTGGACTAATGAAAAAAGACATTTTTAAAAAGACAAACTTGACCTTTTGGACACAAAATTTTTCTCCATTTTCTGACATTGTACACACACAACTATTAACCAGTAAATCAGCAGATGAATTATTGGTAAACATAGGGAACAATCTTCATGTGATCATCAACTCTAAAGTCTCAAATGTATAAAAAAGAAAATAATAATAAAAAAATACTGATTGCTTGAGACACAAGTTGTATGTAAACCAGCAAATTAAGTTATTAAAACACTGTTTTGGTTATTGTTTTTTTTTCTCTTTCTCCCGTCTCTACATGCTGCTCCATATCTAGCCAGCAGGTATCCTCACATTCCTTGGTAGTTTTCTGGAACGAAGGTTGCATGTTTCCTTTTGGTTACATTAGGTCTGAGATGAATTGATTGATTGGAAGTGTTACTGTCACAGTCTCTATTTCATCTGATACAATAAGCATGACATTAATATTCCCAGGAAACGTTTAAGGAAATGATTGGGAAGTGAGTGGTAATCTATGGCACCATAAAATAAAACGTCACCTAAACAGTACAAAAACAAAAGTTCACTAAATGTATTTGTGAGCCCACACACTTTTGATCATACAGTATAGAGCCTGTGGATCTTCTTATCTTCTATAAATCTGCACTGCTCGTAGAAATGGTGGAATCTGGCAGGTTCTGTGTTCATTCAACCGTAATGCATATTGTAACTAACAGGATCTGACTGCAACACATGATGTAATGAGCCAGAAATAATATCTTAGGTTAAATCCAACTACTGCACCCCCAGCTGTTAATCTGGATGTTTAAACGAGTGCGTAAATATTCCTTTGTCTTGACTCTTATATGATGAGACCTCTGGTGAAGCCTCGCTGTCCTTCAGGAAGCCACAGGGACCTTTTCCCCTCCTGGGATGTGGAGGAGTAAGGTACACTCTTACATAAGAGTAAAAATAAATACATGGCTGATATAGCTGCTCTATCCATCCATGATTATGCATGAGCAGATCTGCACTCAGATATTCCACGCTGGGCTTTTCAGCCATTTTAAAGGATTAATACTCTCACCGGCTTTTTTGCAAAAATCTTGTTTTTTTTTTTTTCTTTCATTTTTTTCCTTCAGTGGTTGTTTATTGATATGGGTATTTATTGACCCATATATTATATGGGGAATTTAGGGAACATCAGGGGAAGGGCATGAACTGTATTTCAGCCCATAAAGTCTCATGTGTTCGGAGACTTTGGCACAAGTTAGTTTTAAGTAAGGAGCTGGAAGTACTCCTTTACTTAAGAAAAAGCAGAAATATCATATGAGGACATAAACTCTGAAGGTGTATACACGGGGACTGTTTCCATCTCTACCACCTGTCTCACGTGATACAACATAACACACATTAATGAGATTAATATACATTCACGCTTGGAAGGAAACAGAATTCCCCAGAAATATTGAACTATTCCTTTAAGAATACATGTGAAAGGCTTTGCTCCTGGAAAAGTTAATTAACCCAATTTCTTTGTTTTCCACAGATTTGGCATTCCTTTGCTATTTCGTTAAAACACGAAAAGACTGACCAAATATTTCAGGCATTAACTAAATCCTCCTGTTATCATCGCCCTGTTGCCAAAATAACCGACGCACAATGAGCCATTCATCATGCTCTAAGCGTGGCATTCAGGCTGCTGTTGGGGGAAACTGCTTTCTGTGGAGCCACACGGAGATAAAAGACCACTCAAGCCTTTTAATTATTCCTCACAACCATTTGTCATTCCATATAATACAGTATTTCTTTATAAAAGTAGGTGATTCCCAAGGTAGATTGCTTTGTGGAAACCAAATTGTTTCTCAAGACGGAATTAATGGCCACATTTGTGCAGGTGTGGGGGACTTCCACTGATTTACAGTTACATCATCTCCAGGATCATTGTGTGTGAATGCATCTTTCTTTTCTTTCTTTCTCAATAACAGCTAAGTGTAAACAGAGAATACACATTTGCTCACCGTGAGGTTGAAGCTTGACAGCGGCAATGTGATCGCAGACTACGCCGTTACTGCTCAGAACCGGTGTCAGAATTCGGGTCGGTTTTCACGTGCAAGAAATTGGCTTTGGTATTTTGGTGCATAACAATAAACATAGCGAGAGAAAGAAAAAAGAAAAAGAGAAACACTGCAGTCAAGTCAAAAATCCTAAATACAATATACATCATAGGAAAGATATGTAAAATAAAAATGTAATATATCTGTTTTAATGGCAGTAACTACAGTTCAAGCTGCAGCTGTGACTATAACCTCCCGTATATTGAGCCTCTGCAAGAGTGTGTTCTTCGTATTTTCTGACCTTGCTGTGTGAATAGCAGAGCGTGATAGCAGCCTCCCATACATCACTGTCAAAGCACAGACTGTTCCAGCCACATCCAGGTAATCTATTTGTCCTGGTAAAATATGGTGTAATTTGTTCCAGGTTTCTTGCAAGCCCAGCGAAAAAAAAAAAGAAAACACATTTGAGCTGCATCTTATGCAGATGTGGTATTTCCCCGGTGCTGGTGCTGGAAAGTATGTAGCTTCTCTTTGTCTGTGATTCACATTGTCCTCTTACCTCCAGGTCCAATAATGAATGTTTGTGTAATAACTGTGTTAGGTGTTGTTTGCTTCTTTCTAAATGGCTACAAAACACACAAGTACAGTTACTACTGTCACAAGACCTACAATTCGTGACAAGATTCACATTTCTTGTGCCCATTTCACAAGTTTAATGCCATCGCTCTACTGAAAGCTTTCAGTGTGCGGGCACTCTAGTGCTGACGTCAGTCCTCTATATTCTTGGTCTCTATTATAACCTCTTGACTCTCACTCTCGTCATCGTGTGGTAGTTTCTGGTTATATAACGTTATGTAACTTTATGATTTGCACATTTAATCAAGGAAGAGGTTGATGGATCAGACCCCTTTTACATTCATTTGCAGTAGTTGCATATCACTAAAACTGCATCTCTTCATTTTGGCATTTGCTTTATGCGGGATTTGTGATTTATAGATGCCGATTATGTCGACTATTTATACATTACAAACAAAGAGTGATAGAAATCATTGCTGTGAGAGTTTGCAGATCACGAGATCTGATGGGTCTTTATGTCGGGGCCAGCAGTGCATTAGCAGAACATTTCTTTATGCAACAGCATTCCTAACACACAGAAATAGTCACATCAACAGCTTAAGGGATTTCTAGAGAGTTAATGTGAGGAAATAGTTTCTGGGTTCAGAATCAAATAGTTTTAGAGCAAGATTTCAGTGTTGTTTAAATACTAAATGTGGCTCGACAGCTAAATTCAGAGATGTCCGGGTTAGACATCACAGAGATGTAAAAGATACTGTACTGTACATCCATCCTCAAGAGTCCCGTCTCTGGACATGTTTGGGAAACAAGCAAATCAATCAGTGTCAATTAGAGCTGCGTTCAAAGTAAACCACATCCTGGGAGTCAGACTCTTGCTCTGCACTTAACAGCAGGCAACGCAATTACGCTGCAAAACCCTCTAAAGTGCTTAGGGTCTGAGAGGATGAACGAGTGCATATAAAAGGCTCTTATAGTCTTTTATCTATACCACTCTCAGGTACCCTCCTGAGCGGAGACTTTTTCCTGAGCACGAGAGAGGAGAGCTGCACTGGAAGCTCTCTGTTTCACGTCTTTCATGTTGGGATCCGTACCCCGGCAGACACCACAGTTTGGGATGCCATTTCTACATAAGTACGCTGATCTTCAAAGCCTCCTTTTCTGCTATTCATTCTTTCATTTTGATACCTCTCTGCTGAGGTGGGGGCAGCAAGAGCAATAGCAGTCCTCATTGATTTCTGAAGGAGAGTACAGTCACTTCCTCTCCAGCTGTTCTCTGTATAAAAAAAGAAATAGAAAAAGAAAAAGAGAAGGTGAGAACGTTGCACCATAACAGCTGAGTCTGAATTAGACTGAGGCGTGGGAGCATAATCACATTTGACTTGCGGTGTGAATAACAGAAGCAGGTTGCGGATCCTTTCTCCCACATCGCTATCAGACGCTATATTTGATACTTCATTTGCAAGCACGCAACACAGCACTTGATTCAGTGTAAACCTCAAGGAAATGAACATTCACACAAAAGACTGCAAAGAAAGACAGAAAAGGCTCCGAGCTTCCAGACATATGTTGTTAAATTCTTTATTGTATATTTTATCATAATGTGAGAAGATGGAGTAAGCTGCCGGCAACGGGGAATATTGAATCATGATACAAATTATTAACTTGGATAATATTGTAAGCAATTTTAAAATGTATTGTATAATTGCTTTAGAGCGATGTTTACATAATTTATATGCGAGAAAGGCACTTTATTTATAGAACCAAAAGGCAATTCAATGTGCTTCACGTGAGGCATAAAATACACAGAAAATACAGGATTAAAAACATTTAAAACACAAATCAGGGGAGTCTTTTCAAACAGTGAGTTTTTTGTGTATAAATTATGTCAATATGTTCATTTCATCACTGTGTGGTTTATAAACAACGCTCTCACAGATTTTTTTCAGGAGTTCCTTTATATTTGTGTTTATTCTTCATCAATGTATGTTCATGTTTTGATTTCCTTTTAATATGTAGTCCAAATGCTAAACATTAGATATGACATGACAATATATTCATTTGTGTGGAAGCGAGAGCATCACTGTGATCCCAGTGTGCATTCATTTCCATGAGCTCATATTTTGCCTGCGTGCATGGTGCTTTTGTGTTCGCGCTCGTCATGGTCATGACCAGTTTCTGTGGCAACATGATTTTGAAAATAGCTCTTTTCCAACGGCCCGCTGCTGTCGCAAGTTCTGCAGGAAGCAGCCCACTCTTGATGCATTACTCATTCATTGCTCATTATCATCCCACTCTCATTTCACCCAGGATCCCCTGCTTGGATATCTGATGGAGATGGTTGTGTGGGGGCGGGGAAGTGGCTACTATAAAGCCGGTGTATCCATGCTGTGATTGGCTGGTGGAATCTATTTAATCTGCTGTGACTACTACAGGGTCCGCCCCTGTACTCCTCCCCCTCGCTCTCTCTGCCCTGACGGCATCCATACACAATAGTGTGCTGTCTCTGTTCCAGGGAGAGTATCAGCTCTGCACAGGGAGGAGAGGATTAGCGCAAACTACTCAGCTCATCTGCATACATTTTCCCAGAGAACCACATGAACACCCAGGGCTGCACCTCTTTTGTATAAAACCTGGCACTCCCATCACAGAGGCTCCACTTCATCTACTGTCACTGCTGTGAGAGGATTTAATAAGGACCACAATTTTTTATCCTTTTGGATTCTTTTTTTATTATTTTCAGACTATTTTTTGTACAATTCAAATTTGCATTTTGCTGTCTATGATGTCTCTATTTAATTGGGACAATGCAACTAATATCATTTGATCTAGTCTTGCTCTGAGCATCAAACAGCTTTCCCCTCCTTTTTTGGGACTTTTCCACTGGGGTTGTTCCTTCATCTGGTTTGGGAGACTGCAGCACCAGAATGCCATCTAGAGAGTCCTACGAGGTTCACAAGGAAGAGAAGTCCATGGTGCAAAAGGCCAAGCGAGAGGCCAATCAGGAGGACATTCTGGCGGCAGCTCTGGGAATGAGGATGGGGCCACAGAAACCTCCAGCCACTTTCTGGCAGCCACTTAAACTATTCGCCTATTCACAGCTCACCTCGCTGGTTCGCAGAGCCACACTGAAGGAGAGCGAGCGGACACCCAAGTCTGAGAAAGTCCACAACTTCAAGGTGAGACTTAAACAACTCCTATTAGCTGTTGCAACTCCAAAATGTTGCTTTAATTTCATCATGTGTGGCCAGCGGGCTGCTTCACATGCGTCCCTTGTGGGAGATGGGAGGAGGAGGGGGGAGTGTTTCAGAGTGGGAGAGAGGGGATGAAAAACAGAGCTGTTTAGGTCTGTCCTGTGAGCCTTTATCAAAAGAAAATCTGTTGGGTGGTCTGTGGACCGCTGCTGTTATAGTTTGAGCACCAGATGGAGAGATTAGGCCGATGGAGAGGGGAAACAGAGGAGGAGTGTATCCCTATTTGGCTCAGGCTCACTTTCCTAGTTTGGCTGGTTAATGGGATGGAGAGCAGCAGGTGAAAAATTACCTTCAAGGCTTTCAAACTGCTGATGCCTACCAATCTATTTCTGCTGCTTTGTTCGCTAGGATTGCTGAATGCTGCATTTCGGCATCTCAGCAGTGTATAGTTCCCGTGTTGAACGCTCCCACAACTGAAGGAGGATGTATAATTTGAGTGACTTTATAATAAAGAGAGCATCAACAACATCTGGGCGCTAAAACAAGTCTTTCAATTTCAAACTTTCCAAATGAAGCTCCCTGACTGCCGCATTTATCCAACTAAACTACAGTTTTACTCCTACATTTTCTTTCCCCGAGCCTCTTACATTATTTACGCTGAATAAATTCATTCACCGCTCGCATTTGGACGTTTTTAAAGAAAGACGTGATTCAGGATGTGTCACAGTCCAAGCAAAGGTCATTTTACATCATCATATTAACAGCACAAATGGATTAGATGTGAAATTGTCATCCCACGGTTCTGCAAACATGAAAAGAAATGTCCGATGGCATCACTCCGGGTGATGGGGATATCCATTACTGATGTCTGACTGTCAAACAGCTTCTTAAATAACCATCAGTTAATATTTTATAACACATCGATCCAACTGCACCGTGTTATTCCAACCAGAAACTAGCAGTTCTTCACCAAAAGGGCTCGTTGTTGTTGTTTTTTCCGCTGTATCTGCTGTTGAATGCGATGAAAACAGGGAGGATTGTGGCTTGTTCTCGCTCCCAGAGGCCTCCCTGATTGGTTGTCACCTGGTGGTGTTTGTCACCAGTGCGGCGCCTCCATAGCAAGCTTCCCTGACAACTTGCACCTTCACTCTGGCGAAGTGTCAGATCCTACTGTGCCACGATGGCAAAGCCTCCCCTGCTCGGAGTCATCCACCTCAGTATTGTCAGTTTGAGGGTCTGTTTGAACAACAATCCTCCTCCTCTGCCTCATTTACGGTGGCAGCACCTACAGGCCTCCTGGTCGGCTGAGGATTGGGATGCTGTGTCTATGGAGCAAATGGCAAAAGCGACTCCCCGCTGTCTCCTCATTTCACTTCATCACTAATATCTGTCACTGTCCTCCTCTCTGTTGTAGGTCCATACCTTTCGAGGGCCTCACTGGTGTGAACACTGTGCCAGCTTCATGTGGGGACTGATGGCTCAGGGGGTCAAATGTGCAGGTACATGTTGTTCTCAGGCTACATAAACACGGTCTTATATAAACTGCTTTTATGGTGCATGTGCATGGTGTACAAAGCCTTGCTGTATATGGGTTACTTAGCTTTAAGTGCATAAAGGGCTGGATTATTGAGTCTTAATCCCAACAGTAGTTTGTGTATTAGGGATTGTATTGAAATTAGAGCTCAATACTGTAGCTATGACGTAACCTGTACTTTATACCATATTAAAACCTTTGTTTGTGAATGGAGTAATCAGTTCAAACAAGCAGAAGAATGACTTTTAGCAATGTCAGTCATCACTGACAGACGAAAAGAAGCTCTTTATTCTTTAAGGAAATAATTAATAATAATAGTTTGTTTTTTTTTAGCTCAGGGTTTGGGTTGTTGTTTAAATCTTGTTGTCATTATTACAATAACAAAGATTAGCTGTGTTTCCACTTGATTTTGTTGAACATTTGCTGCATTATAACCTAAACACGCAACAACAGACTCACTACAGCAGCTGACAAAAATAATAAAGCTCAGTTCTTTATATTTTCCTAAATGCAGTTTGTCATTATGTGCTCTACAGCGTGAGCAATATCTTTAAATATTCACTTTTAATCTGTATTTATTTGAATATTCCTTTACTTTGTGTCATAGATGCAACATACACACATTATTATTTTGAGCTAAATGCTTTTGTTCGTAGATGTTGTTGGAATTCGTTTCATTTCCAAGCATCCTATAAAAATCCCAGGTCCTATAATACGGTCTGATGTGTATCTTTGATGTTTTATTGATGAAACAAAGTATGTCACACAAATCTATGACGTTAATAATTAAGGTCTTGATTTTGAACGCTGACAATACTTTAAAAAAAAAAAAAGCAACATACGTTTTGAGCCAATCTTAATAAACTGTTAACTCTTAATGTTGCCATTCCTTCAGTCTCCACCACAGCTACCAGAATCTAGGGCAACGAAGTCTCACATGATGCTCAAATTTGCATACCAAAAAATGTTCTCCCACCCCCTTTTCTTTTTGTATGTGTGAACTGTTTTTGGCCGCGTGCCAGAAAGCCAGCCTCTGCTTGTGCTTGTTGTCCCACATTTCCTCATCAGAGTACGCCCCCCAGCCTCATCCCATCATGCCCATGAAGGAAAACAAAGCTGGCATGTCTCTTTAATGAGGAGCAGAGCTCGGAGCGTGGGGAAGGAGCTCTGTTTCCACACACATTAAAATTCAGCGGCTTCAACCAAAGAGCTAGGTCAAGCAGCTCAACCTCTATTTAACTTGAATACTTGGTTATAAAAAAATCCAAACCATCTAACAAAAACAAGTGGCGCATTTTGTTTTTCAGTTCTAGTGCGAAAAGGACCAGTTTTAACTCTGCTGGTCGACATAGTGATAATGTGCTGATTAGAAATTTGCATCCAGGACCCATTAAAGCTCTTCTCAGAGCCCTTTAGCCAAAACGGAGCGGCAGCCTCCTCCATAGCAACGGAGACAGAGCTGACGGTGCAGTAAAGCAGCATCCTCTGTCTCGTGGAACCCCCCCCGCTGTCCCCCGGGTCCCTTTCTCACCCTCACCCGACCCACCTGGGACCCAGGGCCATGCTCACATGGACAACAGGAGCTCAGCAGACTTGTGTCTGATGACAGGCCGTCCTCTATTATACTGCCTGTCTCATATCCTTAAGAGAATCATCTCTTAAAGTAATTACATTTCTGCATCAATGCATATAAATGCAGGCTGCGTGAATTTCTCCAGGGACCCATATTAATCTCAATATTGTCTGAGGTCCTCCAGAAGCATAGATTCTTGGCTTTATTTAAAACGTTTAAAATTAGCTATTCTTCTGAGGGATCAAAATGTTATTTCTTATGTTTTTTGGAATCAAAAAGCAGACAGCATTTGTCAAAAGAAACCCTTTCAGAACTTGGAGACGGCTCAAAAGATCTGAGAGCTTGAAGAGCTGCCCCATTTTAGTCTGGGAAACTAGGTCTAGTGTAGCCCGCAGCGCCTCGATTGCTGCTTCCACAGCCATTGTGTGTGAGCTTGGATTTGGAGAAGAATAGAGCACACAGCAGCAGCGCTGACTATCCCTCCTCCAGGCCACAGCGTTTTCAGTGTTCCTCTAATTCCCTCCATGCATCTCTGTTACAAAGCAGAGCTGCAGTCTCTCTGCTTCTGCTCTCCACGGGCTCCTCTGTTCCCGACAAGGTGAATCCTGCCTGAAACAGCTGTGCCTCAGGCCCCATCCGCTGTGACTGAAGACAAAACGCAATATGGGATACTTGAACTGACATAATGACTAATATGCCATTTAAACACCCAGTGTGGTGCATCCCACATCTGAAAAGATCATATAAGAGGAAAAAACCCATCAAAATGAGTATTTCCCCACATTTTATAATCATCAAATGCAGTCTGCATGTTGTTTGAATTCCCAAATGCTTTAATGCAAAAGTGAAAAAAGATGCACACGAATATTTCATAGATTAACGTCCAACCGCGTGGTTTTCTTTTACGTTTTTTTAATGAACAAATGGCCCTCTAGAGGTGACTTTGGATTTGCCCAGTGCTCAAGGTGACTTCAATGCCATGTGTGGTGGAGAGAGAGGAGCTCTCCAGTGGTCTTGTGACATTTAGGGGGCAAACATTGATCAAGGGAATTAACACTCTTCTGCAAGCCAAAACACACATGAAACCAGCCATCCAGATCCAAATGAACCTGATGTTTATTGTGAATTTGCATAATAGTCCTCAATTTAGAGATAAAATGACCTACAAGAATTAATTTTGTGGACTTTATTCTGGTTGTCAAATGTTATAAAATAAATAAGAACTCTACTCTTCCATTGTGACTCTATTTAAGCTGCAGATAGTCATAAACTGACCGTGCTGCATGTCTCTCTCTGTAGATTGTGGTTTGAACGTCCACAAACAATGTTCATCTCTGGTGCCCGACGACTGCAAGCCAGACCTGAGACACATCCGTAAAGTTTACAGCTGTGACCTCACGACCCTGGTGAAAGCTCATAATACAGCGCGACCCATGGTGGTGGACATGTGCATACGAGAGATCGAGTCAAGAGGTCAGTTGGGGCCAGATGTGTTTTTCTGTGTGTATTTCAAATGTATAGCATAGCATTTTACTATTTTCCTCCAGAGATGTAAATATGATAAATGCTGTTTTTATTCCAAATACTAATTGAATACATTTTAAGCCCCAACAAGCTATAAAACTAGACCCTGATTTGAGTGTTTGAAAGCTATGAATCAGATTTAGCAGTAGCATTTAAATTTCAATATTAAGTATTAAGTAGTGATTCAACTTCATAAATAGGTGTTCCATTTCTCATACGATCTAAACCTTTACCGCCTGTTTTCACTCTCTTAAAGACATTTAGTAATTGTTCTAGAACAAATTATCGAGCTAATTTTTTTTTGAAAATGCAATAACTTTAAATTTAATTACTTTTAGCATTTTTAGCTGATACGCAGGAGTCTCCTTAAAACGACCCCTTTAAAGTGCCATATGAAATTAGGTTTATGATTCCTGTTTACTGTATTTATGATGCTCTCCTCTAATTTTATAGTAAGTGATCTACAATATACTTTAAGTCTGCTTACATTACTAACTGAGTTAATGTTTTTTGGGCGGGGGGAACGACTGGGACGAGTGATGAGCGTGCTGGTAATTGTGAACATGTAATGAGGAATACATTACTCTGTTTCCTGCTGCCTTATTTGATTGCATTTCAGTTAAATCATTCAACTATGTAGGAAACTCATTGCTCCCTCATTGTCTGCCCTCTAATATATGTCTGTAGCTAAGTTTGATTTATGTCTTTATTATTTTGCCCAGCGATGCAGAAAACTATTTGCATCTGCCCATGTTGTTCCATTGTGTGACATTGTGAACATTTTATCCTTAATTTCTTATGCATATTTAAGGGTGTTTAATGGCATTTTCTAAATTACCCAAGGCGATATATGCTGGTGAATATTTCTACATTACTCATGACAGCCCGGACGATGTCTGAAAGATTTTTTCGTTTTCATTTTTTTAATATAATTCTTATGTTTGCTTCCCAAGGACTGAAGTCTGAAGGCCTCTACAGAATATCTGGATTCAGTGATTCGTTAGAAGAGGTCAAGATGGCGTTTGACAAAGGTATATGTTCCTTTATAGATTCCTGTCAGCTCATAACATGATGATTGACATTGCATGCTTTCATTTGTGTACATAAGACACACAGAGCATTTCAGATTCATGAGAAAGTGACACATTTGTGGAGGATTACTGTCCATCTGGGAGTGCAAATCCCATCCCGACTTGTCCATCTCGCGCAGCTTTTCACAGTGTGGACAGACAGGGGGGACCTCAGGGGATACAAACCATGGATGTACACTTACTGCCTTGAACATAGCTCTACAAAAAAAGAACTATTCCGCTGTGTTGGGATTCAGTAGTAGACTTAGTGAGAATGAGCCTGTCTTTGCCCAGTGCAGTGTGAATTTTAACTGTAAGAAAAACCCTGCAGCAGTGAGCTAAACTCTCCGCCAGATCCGCATGTGGGAAATCATCCATGACAGAGTGTCATTCCAGCTCACAGCGCTGTGATGTTCAGTCTGCCAGCACAAGTAGGCCATGGCCTGCTCTGGAAAGCATACATAACTGAGGGAAAGTCAGAATAAAACAGGCCAGGCGGATGATAGAAGCTACTTTGCAAAATACAGAGCGAGAGAAGATCTTTTCCCCACCCACAGTAACACAATCTTTTCATTCCTCAATTCACACGGTGATGTGAAAGTGTTGATGTCAGTTATTTTTGCAGCGTGAAAACTCTCTTCTTCTCGTCTCTCCTTCTCCATCACACATCCGCACAGATGGCGAGAAGACAGACATCTCAGTGAATGCCTATGAAGACATCAATATCATCACGGGTGCACTGAAACTTTACCTCAGAGATTTGCCTGTTCCCATCATTTCATACGATGCTTACCCCAGGTTCATTGAGGCTGCAAGTAAGTCGCAACAAGACAAATTAGTCAGAAACACACCTGTTTCACATTAAAGTGACAAAGTGTCAAAATGTCTGTGGTTTGCTTCGTGTGAGTCACATTAGAGACATCAACAACATTAGTATTCGATCTTTTAACATCTTTTATTTGCAGAAAATATTTGCAGGGAATACATGACAGATTGTTGTAGTGTATTGGCCTGAAAAGGGCGGACAAAATAACAGAAACACCTCTATGTGATGGAATCGAATTCAACAACCTCCAATAATGTTTGATTTCTGTTAAGACTGAGTCCATAAATATGAACATTTGTATAATTGTACACGTCCTTGAGGCTGTGGTTTGCAGGGTTGCTGTGTTGGACAGCATTTTGTTGCTTGTTCTTTTCACTATAAATGGCTGCTGCCAGCACAACCACAGTACTGTGCCCTTATTTAAACTTCACACGCAAGGGTTTTATGGCTGTTAAAAGGGAAAGAGGAAAAACACTCATTGGTAATTTTCCTCAGTTGCAGTTGGAACATAATTTGCTGACTTCACAGAATCAGCCAATGACTTTCAAAACTCAACACTGACCTCAAGTCCTGAATAAGTTATTTGACTCTAATTGTCAAGAGCAGATTCACAATGTTTATTCGCACCAGCCAATGTCGAGCAGCCTCAGACTTGCTCTCAGAGACTAATGGCTTCTATTACCCCACAGGAAATAACTGCATTGATTCCTGCCTGTGTGCTCTGAGGTCAGAGAGTGTATTCACTCTGACAACACGCTGCTTTCTCTTCCTATCCAGAGCTCACAGACCCAGAGAAGAAGCTGGAAGCTTTCCGCGAGGCTCTTGCTTTGCTGCCGCCGTCACACAGTGAAACTTTGAAGTACCTCATGGCGCACTTAAAAAGGTTAGTATAGCAGTCAAACTCTGCACGAGCGAGGGCGGTGAGTGGAAACTAACAGGAGGGAGGGGTTGTCTATCCTATTTCACTTTCTCAAATTCTTATTGATGGCTGAATTAACTGTATTAGTCAATAGTGTTCCAATATTAGTAACGCTGGGGAGGGCCTTTCTTTAAAAAGAAGCAAAACCCCATAATGTTCAGTCCCAATACAATCCGTAAAACTGGTTATTTCCAGAATCAATCTATGTTACATTTACATATTTTTTTATTTGAATACATATTCGCAGGGTGGCACAGAATGAGGAATTCAACCTGATGAACGCAGAGAACCTCGGCATCATTTTTGGACCCACCCTCATGCGTGCACCCGACTTGGACGCCATGACAGCGCTCAATGACATCCGCCACCAGAGACAGGTGGTGGAGGTGCTCATTAAAAAGGAAGATGTGCTCTTCTAAACATGGATCAGGACTTTTATAGAACAGCTATCTAATCATTCTTTTGTGTAAAAACTTGAATGACTGTTTGTATTAAATTGATTGATACATTTTTTTTAAATGCCCTGCGTATGGACTAGTGTTGACCTAACATCTGTCTTCCCCTGTATCGGGTGTGGATGATGAACTTTACACTTGTACGTACTCTATGTCTCCCCATTTTTGTCGGGGGATTTTCAGAAGCTGACAGGCCAGCATGCATGGTGCAAGGTCTTTGTTGCTTTGTAGTCGTAACCCAGCATGTGTTAAGATCGTGTAGCGCTGTGATTTTGCTTTTGTCTGTTCTGTAGTAGTTATAGTCCACATTCCCAGCTGCCGGCTGTGCAGTTTTTTTCTGTTAAACATTGTATAGCTGTATGTAAAAATAAGCTACTGATATTTCTGGGGTAATTTCTATGATGCTGTATTTTTTTATCTCTTCAACTGTTTTGATGAGTAGTTGAATGAGCCTTTCCTGTTGATGTGTACACACTGGTGCATTTGCCTGACCATAACATTTTTATTGCGTTATAAACAGCATTATTTGTGAATTTAATTTTTTATTTGTAATGTTTTTGTACACAACTTGTGCATGATCACTTTAATTTATTAAACCTTACTCTGAGAAATTAAGTGCTTAATGAGTCTGACTTACCATAATAAAGATCTAGATCAAATTGTGCGTTAAACCTGCATTAGGTATTTTTTATGGCAGCAGAAACAAGCTGTAAACACATTTTATATGGCAAAGATATTAGCAAATAGCTGCTTATTTATAGATTCAGGCTTTTTCTGCTACCTGGCATTTGTCAGACCAATATTTGCTCATTTTAGTTCTGTTTTTGGTCTCCACCAACTCCTGAGGGAAATATCTGGATGTGGAGTTTTTAACCTGTAAACATTTACCTGCTGCATCTAGAACAACACCATGAGAGCAGTGAGACAATTAAAACAATAAATAAATAATTTGTCTTTGTCCTTTCCCGAGGATTAGACTGGCAATACTTTATATTCGTCATATTTACAAATCACATGAAAGACCATCAGTATTGACTGTGCAGCCAAAGCTATAGTTAAGTCTTCAGCCTCCATTTCTGTCCAAAACACCTCAATGCACTGGGTGACATGTTCCACATTATCATATCCAGGGACAACACATACTCCGTCCTGCTGCCATAAATACTCACTAGAGCACCAAATGTGTATTCATCCACCGCTGAAAATAGTCCCCAACAACTGCACTATTTATTCCTGTTTGACCAATCTAAGCTACAAACTACGGTGCCCTGCTGTTTTAGGAAATACTCTGACTTTAAAAAATAAATTAGAACTACATATTTGTGACCCATAAGATTCCTGTCTTCAGTAGGAACTGGTGGCCACAGACAGGAAAGGAAAGCCAGAAATCCAACACATTTTGGTCTTTTCATTGGATTTGATGGCAATAAAAAAAAAAAAAACATAATAACAGCATATATATCCTTGAAAAGAGCAAATAATATATAAATATCTAATGCGGCTTAGAACATTTGACGTGAGCAACATACTTGTTTTGTGGCTGTAAGATGACCCTGCAGATAGGACTGTCCTCCATTCTGCATATTCAGAATGACAGGTTGTGCCTGAAAGCCACACGTCACGTGACTTTACATAAACCCCTCTAACAACACATCCGTCACACTGATTCACTGTGAGATTGTAACCAAACACACAACACTTACGGCAACACCACTCTTGCGCTCGAGAGACTGTTAATTACTGGGTATATGTGCAAACAATGTCGCATTAAATGTATGCATTTTATGTTTAATTAGCCACAGGTTATGTCTTTCCAAGCAAGTTCTACGAACCAGTCATGCACAACCATCAGCGGCTCATTACACGAGCACTGTTTCAAACTGTAGGCTCCAATAGGAGTGATTTGGATTGTGTCTTCGTTCCGCATTTTGTGTTAAATTACAGTTTTTTTTGGGGGGACGTGAGCTTTTAGGTGTGATAATTATTGACAGCTATAAAAATCTGATGTAACCACAGCGTTTGACCCCCCCCGTGTTGTCTATAGCTTCACATTCAGGACGTTCAGGTTTTTGCTCTTTACATTTCCCCACAAAGCATCAGAGAAGCAATCACTGCTTGACATTTAATCACTCCGGTTTTGTGACCACTTCACATTGAGTTAACGTAAGCCACATTCTGACTTGTCTCTGGTGATTGTGTGGCAAAATTGGATTTTCATCCAACCGTTTAGCCTCCCCCGCCATTATCAGCCATTTTAAAATATATCATACCTTCATCTACATCAGGCATTGACTGTGAAAGGAGGTAAACCATACCAATAAAGCTATTGAGCTTTCTCTCCCTCAATCAGATGCTGTGATAACACCGTGCAGGAGTAATGACTGCCAAATGCATCGCGCGGTGGATGTGCCTCATTCACAGTAATGAGAGTGAATTTGAAAGGCTGTGATCCATGAGATAACTGACCTTTCTTTGTTGACTGGATGGTAATGCTTTCCTCCCTGCAAACAGCTGACTTGAATACATTTTCAAATGTGGAAATATAAAGAAATATTCTGTTGACCAATGTATTTGAAATCCAAACCTTTATGTTGTTTGGTATAATCCCGATTTATTTTTGTATTTCACACAGAACATGCAACAGTGTCATCATATCAAAAAGTGAACCGTGAATGTTGAGCTTATAATGCAATATAAATGTATATGAACAGTGATTTTACATTATAACAAACCTTACTTGGCAACAGTGAAATATAATGGTTTAAGATCTTGAAAAACAGTATTGTCTCTTCCAATAAATGTGTCTAATTTTAGACATTTCTATATTTATGTCGGAACATCATGTAAAATATACCTCTCAGCACACATCCTAATCTCTTCTATGAAAATTCTAATCCTCTTAATCTTCATGGAGGCATAAACATTCAGCATGTTGTCCAGTTTTCATGCACCCCCCCCCCCCCCCCCCCCCCCCCCCCCCCCGCAGATATTACTTGGACGCTTTCATTCAGATTCAATGAACATTTAATCACTTACAAAGCAGATATAAACACGCAGCTCATAGTCCTCTGGAGACTGACTATGTGAAAGTGTTTTAATTAACACTGGACTGAGCACCAAAACGCCTGTGATTACAGGTCCACTGAGCAGACACAATGCTGGCTTGTCCCGTGCTACATGACAGACTTGAAGAAAGGCAAAGCGGTGCTTACATGGTGTAAATTCAGGTGGCCTGAGTGATTGGAGATAGAGAGGGGGAGGGTTGGGACAAATCTCTCTTAATTCAGACATTGCCAAAATGGTCATTTGTCCCTAAGTGAGATGAATGAGGCGGGCGGTTGACTGACTGGCTGATTGAACGGATTCGGGATGTGAGGAAATTGAGTTGCCTGACCCATCACGGGCCCGACAGGGTGAGGTAGTGCAGAGCAAAAGAGTGAAACATGGGGGTAACACCGAAACAAACAAAGCTTTTATTGAACATCTGAATTATCTAAGATTATAATATTATTATTTTTATGGGCAGCTGCATGAGAATCATTTCAAAAATAAATAATACACCGCTTCATCGTCCACATTGAACGGCTACTAAATACATCCCTAAACAGCTAGAAGTACATTAACATTTAATAAACGGTTCATAACACATCATAATGTTGTTTTTAAGCAGATATACGTGAGTCAGACTAACCATATAATACATAGAATTACTCAAAAACACATAGGTGGATAGATATTTTGTCATACCAAACAATTAATATCTTCTTTATAAGATAAATTCTTACATGTTGTAGTGGACAAATCACAAATCTGAGTCATCATAAGCTCATAAATGTTGCCTGATCCTGCACTTTTAAAAACAACAGTTGACCAAAGTGCTGTACAGTGGTAAAAGAAAAACAGTAATTAAAAAAGTAGTAAAACATAAGTGGCAAAAGCAAAGATATAAGCAGAACAATGAATAAATAAAAGAAACAAAAGGTCAAAATTCAGGTGGAAACAAGTCATTGTTTTGACAAAACAATTTCACAACAAGCTCCATTTCAGTTGTTTCTGGAGCTTTTTGTATTGCATCACATTATCTTCCTCAGCAAATGGATATTGATCATGTGATACACTTTAAAGCTTTTTAACAGCCCTCGTGAAGAGACTATCTTCAAAACGACTGTTTCCAGGGTCAAGCATGAGCTTTGTTTTAAGATCCAACGTTTTAAAATGACACTAATATGTCAAACTAAAATGATCAACCACACATAGAGAGCTTTCCTGGGAACAAATCGATACAGACTACACATGTGAAAACATTACTCAGTGTGTGTGTGTGTGTGTTTTCAAGGCACTAAACATTATTATATGGACCTGTATACACAGATTTAAAGACAGCGTGGATAGTTTATTACAAGGGGGAAAAAAAGCTGCAAGCATGTGTCTGTTCTCACCCCGAGGCTAAGTGTGGCCAAGCTCACGATGGGATATTTCAGTGGTGGATTACTCCGGCATGTTGATCTTATAACAGATGACAAAGAATGTGGCCCTCTCAAGTGACAAGCATTGGCAGCCACTCACTCACATCCGCCGTCGGACAATAACAACAAGGCTGCCAGTGGAGAGCTCGGAGCTCGTGCTGTAAGTTATATGCCAGTGCTGAAAGAAAGTTTTAGGTTGGTCAAACCTTTTTAATACTCAAGTGGTCTGCGGGCAGCGTGTGGAAGTTGGATCTGGTTTTGGATGCCTGGTGTTATTGCCAAGAATGAATACAGTGTATTTTATTTTTCCTCTGGTCCTTCTAGCAGGTAAGAACTTATTTAAAACTAAGAAAAAAAAACGTTTACAGTTTAAAGCATGATGAAGTTAGAGAAGGTTGGAAACTATAAAACAATTACTAAACACTGTTTGCATTAATTATGTTTATTGAAACTGCTCTCAGGTCAGTGAAAGCCGAAACCTACAAACAACAAAACTAACGAGCAAATGTTAATTTTGTGCAACCCAGCTCTTTGATTGACAAGGGCATGTGTGCTGTTTTCAATTTTCTTTTCAACCTTTTGTCTGTCTGTCACCACATGAAGTCACCTGCATAATTATGTTCACATTCCTTGGTTTACCGAGTTGAATGTTTGGAGAATCGTTCAACCATTCAAACAACATGTTGCTGAAAAATGACCTCCGTTTCAAGGTCAGCTGAGAAACGAAATGGGATCCTGCTCTGGCTTGTGACAGATATGTAGCGAAGTGAGCATAAGAACATCTCTATTAACAAACTAACAGGGGTGCCATTGCATGTTTGAAGGCGGTATGTTCTAATTTAGACCCAAAATATATGTATACACGCAAATGCATGCACTACAGGCCGACAGGTTTGAGAACATTTGCCTAAATGCAACTTTCTCATAAAAAACAAAACATGGAACTGGGAAAACATGGAAAATAAATCTATGAATGACCACGTAGACTTTTTTAAAACACCAACATGTAGCAAACTCTACATCAAGTAAAAGGAGGTCAGTTTCAAAAGCGTGGTACATGCACATACACTACACACCTTACACCTATAGTGTGACACTCGTCACGTCTATTTTCAACTCATATTAAATGAACTCACCTCAAGTATCAGATGTTCTTAAAGCAATATTCTACTTTGGCACCACATGATCTTGCAGCACACTCAAGAGGCAGCTTGAGGAGTAAAGAAAGACGTATTTCACCTTCTAATACTTCAATAAAGAAAACAATGAGCCTGTATGGTGTGTTTTTTTTATTTTAGGCGCCGCCTGGGCCTCCACTGATGAAACACGTCTGGTCAAAACCCTCTTCACCGGCTACAATAAGGTCGTCCGTCCTGTCAATCACTTCAAGGACCCGGTGGTTCTTACTGTGGGCCTTCAGCTCATCCAGCTCATCAGTGTGGTGAGGTCTCATGTCACTCACCATATCACCCCATCTGTATTCAGATTCACCGTCATCAACTGTCTAAACACATTTATCTGGATTCACAGGATGAGGTCAACCAGATCGTCAGCAGCAACGTGCGACTGAAACAGGTTCGAAACATGTTTACTGGTGTTTCTGTGGTGAAAGAAAGACTTTTGGACACACCACAGAAAGCCTCAATAATGTACCATTAAACATGAGTAAGAAAATAATGGGAAAAAATACCATCATGCTTCTAGCTACAAATGATAGATGTCCCAAATGTGAAATCCTCACACCAAGAAATGTTTTTATATATACAAATAATTGATTTAGGAAACACAGTCAACATGTGAAAAGTTATAAACAAACACAATTTTGTCTCAAAAAGTAAAACATCAGGAGAAACCTCAGGACAACAATAATTAATACAATAAAAGATACAGTTACTTTGTAGTGAAGAGAAAGTCACGGATCCTTGTTTTGTTCTGCACTCATTTCTTTCTGTTATTTCTATAATATCAAAGGGTTTTCTTATATGATTATGATTGAATTCATATATGTGTTTCATTCTTCTAAGAGTCTGAAAAAAATCACTTATAACATTTAGGAAATAAATGAATGCAGCAATTAGGAATGATGTAGAAATGTGGTTTAGAAAACGCGATTTTCTTTTATCAGTACAAAATGTGTCACCACTCATATGTGCTTCTTCTTCTTCTACAAAATAAAACTGTAACACGTGTTCGTATGTACTGTCCGTTGCTCTGTGTCCCTTTTTCAGCAATGGAAAGATGTGAACTTGCTGTGGAACCCGGAGGATTACGGTGGCATCAAAAAGATCAGAGTTCCCTCCACTGACATTTGGCGGCCTGATCTGGTTCTCTACAACAAGTATGTGCTCAGGCCGTATTTGACCCACGAGAAATCGTTCTTTTATTTTTGATGAAACCTTTTTTTCATTACAATAAGCCTTACGTGACCTAAAGCATCCACACCTCTAGAAACAATTAACACACCTATCAGGGATGTTTTGAATCACGCTTTCCTGCACTCCAGCATGCAGCGTGTGAAAGCTCAGATTTCATCAGGCTAAATCTGGAATCTGTATTCCAGCACCCCCGTCCCCCCCTCCTCCTCCTCCTCCAACCATATGCTGCGTCTGACACGCTGCTTCTTTTCCCTGACAACCAGCTCCGCTGCCACAACAACTTGTGCCAAGCTGAGCGCTGGTTGGCTGCGGTGCGACGGCCACACTGACCCCTTCCTCAGGCACTGATGTCCCCCTGTGTTAACATTTAACTTATTATCTCCCATGTTGATGCTGCCTGTTTGTTTCTGTGCCCGCAGTGCTGATGGAGACTTTGCCATCGTTCATGAGACCAAAGTGCTGCTGGAGCACACAGGAATGATCACGTGGAACCCACCTGCCATCTTCAAGAGCTATTGTGAAATCATCGTGCTGCATTTCCCCTTTGACCTCCAGAACTGCAGTATGAAGCTGGGCACCTGGACCTACGATGGAAACTTGGTCGTCGTCAATCCTGTAATTCCCTTCAGGCCCGTTCTTTAGAGGAATAGCTCTACATTTTGGGAAATGCTCTTATTTTATAGAAGATTGGTATCACTGTCAACATGCTTATCTAACTCTTGGCAAGAGAGCAAATAAATGTATTTCCCAAAATATCTAAATATGCTTTTAACAATACAAATAATGTAAATTGCAGCACTCTTGAAGGTCAAAATAGATCAGACTACATCTCTGAGGCTTCTTTATTGCTAAAGAACTTGGATACACAAACAAATGGTCTTATTGTCTCAACCGCGGAGATTTAGGTGAATAAGCCTTCATCTGTGCACCATTTGAGTGGTATCCTAATTTTTTTAAATAGAAAATTAGCAGTCTAGCAACATAGCATCACAACCTCTCTGAAACCACAAGATATATAGAACAGAGTTCAAATGTAATACAACCTAAACACAATTTAACACCTTATTTAAAAATCAAGATAATAATAGAAATATATTTTTAAAAACAACCCTGTTTATTGTTTCTCCTCACCAGGACAGTGACCGCCCTGATCTGAGCAACTTTATGGAAAGTGGGGAGTGGGTGATGAAGGATTTCCGCGGCTGGAAGCACTGGGTGTACTACGCTTGCTGCCCAGAAACCCCTTACCTGGACATCACCTACCACTTCCTCATGCTGCGGCTCCCGCTGTACTTCATCGTCAACGTCATCATCCCCTGTATGCTCTTCTCCTTCCTGACCGGCCTGGTCTTCTATCTTCCTACAGACTCTGGTACGTTGACACTGATTCCACATTGTTTCACTAGGATATAACACTAAGTATCAGTTAATAGCACAGGGACATTATCACATGAAAGAAACACCAGCACACAGTTGCTATTTTTCTTATTTTTCACAAAGCAATAAAACATGACATATACCAATATATAATCTACTGAATATACATATTTTAACATGCATAACACACAAATATACATACAATACCTCTTATAATAAATCATATATTCTATATGCCCAGTTTACATAGCTCTTTCTCATTGTTGATTTTAAATAGCATGTCTTTATACAGTATGTGGCCACAGTTAATTATGCCACACACACCTAAGTGGAGTTTAGGTGAGGAGCTGGCAAGCAGATTTTTACCTTTGACCAGAGCCAAGCTAGCTGTTTCCCTATAGCTGCCACCAGCACCTCTAAAGCTCACTAATTGGCTCAGTGTCTGGCACCCTCACAGTGACGACAGAAAGATTGTCAGTTAATTAGTGAGCTTTCGAGGTGCTGCTGGGCTTGTTGTCTTTGGATGGAGCCAGGCTAGCTGTTTCCCCCTGTTTCCACTCTTTGTGCTAAGCTAAGCTAATTGTTTCCTTACTATACTTTCATGTTTAGCCCACAGACATGAAGCAGGTATCGATGTTCTTATCCAACAAGAAAGCAAATAAGCTTATTTCTCAAAATATCAACCTATTTCTTTGACATGGAGGACAGTAGGCCTAAATGTCAATCACAGGTTAAGTTTCACCTGAGAGTAACGCCATATAGATGCACGCCGTATATGTGTATAATAAGAGGTATGCAAAAACAAAACAACTAACCTCTGCAGTAGTAATGTGCAAATTGTCAAAGAAAAGACTGTATGCTACATTTTCTTTATTGTCTGTGGTTTTATGATATGATATAAAAACACAGATATGATATAAAACCGACATCATATTGGGCAAATCCTTTTACCTATTTCTGAGGTGTCCCTACATCGGATGCTGCAGGATGTGCACTGCTTGTGTGCACATCTGGCCGCGTTCCCAGTGTGTAAGTCTGCCTCATTACCCAGGGTCCCTCTGTGCTGTCATGTCTGAAAGCAGGCCTTTGCTTTAATGTATAATACATCACTTGATCTCAGTTTCTGATACGGCTGCTGACAGGAAAGTGTGGAGGAGAAGCTGGTGCCAAAAGATGCTCTCTCCGGGATATCTGCTCTTTCTGAGCAACAAAAACAACACGTCTTGCATTTTACTTGTGGAATGGTGTCAGAATCTGTTTACTTGTGCTATATAGAAACGACAACAAAAATGCCTCTCATTCTTTAAACGTGAACAGTGCAGTTATTGTGTGGAATCCTGATTGGATGGCAAGGGAAGAAAAGTATTTACTCACAGCAACAGCTCTCCCTTGTGACAGTGTATTAAGATTGCATGTTTTTGTTTATTTTGAACCAACTGTTCAATGTGGCAGCTCCACATTTATTTTCACTCCGGTTTCAATGTGTCTTTTAAAGTAAAGGTGTGTTTAAATAACACATAATGTGTTCTTATATATGGACATTTCCTTATTATTATCCTGAAAACACACCCTGTCCTATTTAACTACATCTTCTTTCAATTAAAAACATTTTGGGAAAAAATTGGTTCCAAACCTTCTTTGCTTTGTGACCCCTCAACATTAAGCAATGCTGATTTGTGAATCTCTTGGTTTCATATGTCTACCACTTATGACCATGTATTTTCAGACTATTTTTGATGATTATTGATGATTTCTAAAGTCCTCTAGAGGTAATATTATCCAGTGGGTCTGAAAAAAATATGTTAATAAGATATTGAGTTAATTTAAGTTAATTTGTGACCTTGGAAACAGCACGTGTAAAACTGTCTTTTGTGTCTCGCAGGTGAGAAGATGACTCTCAGCATCTCTGTCCTGCTGTCTCTGACTGTGTTCCTGCTGGTCATTGTGGAGCTGATCCCCTCTACCTCCAGTGCTGTACCGCTCATTGGGAAGTACATGCTCTTCACCATGGTCTTCGTCATTGCCTCCATCATCATCACTGTCATTGTCATCAACACCCACCACCGCTCCCCGAGCACTCACACAATGCCTGACTGGGTCCGCAAGGTGAGCAGCAGATGGAAACAGAATAATGACTTTATATGTTTTTTTTCTTTGTATTATATTGCCATCTAGTGGTACGAGACAGAACATCTTTATTTGTATTTAACCCAACTGCTCCAATGGTATGTATATTCCTTGACATGGTGCATATCTTTTGTCTTTCTATGAACAGGTCTTTATTGAAACCATTCCCAACATCATGTTCTTCTCAACAATGAAACGCCCGGGAAAGGAAAAGCAGACTAAATCCAGCATCTATGGTGCTGATTTTGACATCTCAGACATCTCTGGCAACCAGACGTCTTCTGTTCCCTATCAGTCGCCCATCACCAAGAACCCTGACGTCCGCAGTGCCATCGAAGGAGTCAAGTACATCGCAGAAACCATGAAATCCGACGAGGAATCTAACAATGTAATCTTCCTCATACAGACAGTGTCACTAATGAGATTATTTAGTCTTGCTTGTATGTATGTGACACATTGTCCCTCTTCTCTTTCCAGGCTGCTGAGGAGTGGAAGTTTGTGGCCATGGTGTTGGATCATATTCTGCTTTGTGTGTTCATGGCTGTGTGTCTCATCGGCACATTAGGCGTGTTCGCAGGCCGTCTCATTGAGCTGAGCATGCTCTGAAGCCCTGTGCGTCATACGTCTTACCAGTTTAACTTTTGACTATGGCTGTTTGTTGCTCAAGTGGACATGTATGACTTTTGTTTTCAAAGCTAGTGTATGTTGCCTTGCAGCATTCACAGTGGAAGTCTCTGTTTGCTCTTTGATGTTTTGGTCCTATGTGTTTGTATGTAAAAGATCACGTTGTATACAGTATCTTCAGCATGTTGTTTTTTCTTTTTTTTTTAAAGGAATATAGGCTATGTGTGCAATTGAAATATTGAATTTATTCAAAAGAAAACTTTGGAATATTTTTTTTTGACATGTTTATTGGGAACAACTGAATAAAAAATAAAATGTGTTTTGTCAGTTTTTCAGGGCGATTGAAGTGCAGAAATGTGGTTTTGTTCTGTGTCCTTATGTCAGAAGCCTTATGACTAGCTTTCAATAGTTCACAAGTGAAGGTAACTGCAGCGTTAACTGAATACAAAAAACATTAAAACTTCAAATGATTCACAGAAAATCATTGGATGGGTGTGTACAGAGGGTGACATGGATTCTTGATCTCTTTCCAACGTCTGTATTTACTCATGTGACTCTTCAGATTCTGTGATCTGATTAGGAACTGCAGTCTAGTCTTTCGTACAAGTATGTTTCCCTGACAATTTGTGTTTCCTCTAAAATTAAATTATCTTATTATTATTCTTTATTTAGTTTAGTTTTAGTTTAGTTGGGTCAACTTATAGAACTTAAATACACATAAGAAATACTAAATAACACAAAGGACTTTTATCTTCTGTATTGTCAGACTTCACTTAATCAATATTCATTGATATACATTGTACCATTTCTTTGGAACAACCTACTTCCATCACTACAATCAACATCTACAGTATGGTTTTCAAAAAACACTTGAAAAGGACTTAAGAAGCATAAACGTATACTACCTAATGGATTTCATTGTTTGCATCTAAACTTGTAAACATAAACTTCTATGTAAATATTAGGCTACCTTTCAGTCAGTTGTATTAGGCTAATGCTTGGTCTTGAAACTTTGATGAATCATGCAATCGTTGTTTATATATTTCTATCCTTTTTCCTTTTTTTTTAAAGTATAACTATTAATGTCTAATTGGGGAGGTATCTTCATAAGGCATTGTTGGCTTCTAATTTCTCCTGCACAATGTTCAAACGCTTTATTGCATTTTTGCTGCCTTCAAATAAATACATGAACTGCCCAGTTTAAATCAGTATACGTACTATACTGTGCTATACTGTACTGTCAAGAACAAGTGTGTGAAACTGTCACAGACCGCACAACATAAACTATGTGCATGAGGTGTGCCGTAGGTCGCGTAAGCCCCGCCCCTCTCCCCTTCTGGATCATGTGATTGGTTGAATCGTTGTTGACAAATCAGGGATTATAAAAGTTGCTCGGTGGGAAATAAAGTTAGCTAACAACAACTACACATTACGACATGTACACAGCTAGCCAGTGCGGAATTGTGTTAACAGCTTTCCAACAGTGGAGTTTTTTTTAATTTGTTTTTAACTCCACGTCGTATCTTCGACGCCGCCGTGAGTCTCGGGTCACTAATGTTATATCAATGTTAGCTAGCGGGCTAACGGCTACTCCTGCGGACGTTTGACCGACATGGTAACGTTAACGGTGCACGAGGGGGCTCGACTGCCTTCACAGCTGAGGTGAGTAACTTCTGTCACCGCATTGACATTGAAATGCTTGTTGTCTTTATGGTAGCAGCTCGATAATGCCTCGTAAGGGAGTCGGTCGTATGATGTTTCGGTTAAGTAACGCGGTTATCTGGTTGTCTTTGAAGCCGTTTAGCCGTTAGTAACGGCTGCCTCAGCGTGGACCGCGTTAACTCCGCCCTTCACTTATGTCCCTCTTGTATTATCTGCCAGTGCGAAACAGGACATTGACATGACTGCAATCCAGGCATGACAGGTGACACTGGAGGGATGATCGGCATGATGGAGGCACCGGGCAGAGCCACCAACTTTTCATACGAGATGGACTCTGCTCTGTCACCCAGCATGTCCATTGACAAGCTGCTACCGGCTCTGCTGGAGTGCTTTGGGATCATAATATGTGGATACATCGCAGGGAGAGCAAACATCATCACGTCCACCCAGGCCAAAGGATTGGGGAATTTCGTGTCCAAGTTTGCCCTCCCAGCGCTGCTGTTCAAGAACATGGTACTGTTGGACTTTGGTAATGTGATCTGGCCATTCCTCTGGAGCATCCTCATTGCCAAAGTGTCTGTGTTTTTCATTGTGTGTGTTCTCACGCTGATAGTTGCCAGTCCTGAGAGCCGCTATAGTAAAGCTGGACTTTTCTCAATATTTGCTACCCAAAGCAATGACTTTGCCCTGGGATATCCCATTGGTAAGTATAATGCCTTTAAGCCTGCCACCCTCATTGCTTCTCATTCACTGCTGCAACTGTAATCATGCTGCACTTATGTTTGCCCATCCATCAAACCAAACGTATAATTACCCCTGTGTTACACTGTAAACCACCTTATTAAATGGTGGATATCACTTCTCTCAGGGCCCTGCCTTATTGTGATCAGTTCTGAGCAAAGTGGGATTCATTGTTTTGTACTCGCATACATTTGCAGAAATATAATCACACATCTGATTATGCTTATGCTCAGCTACCTGTAGTTGAAATGGAGAAATGCACATAAAATCTACCAAAACTGGCCCAATTGTCAAATTTAGAGGAAAAAAAGTAATGTTTCTGTGCATTAATGATCGGTTTACATGTTTCTTTTACAGATGCTTATGCTTCTAATAGTCTTCTCAGGCTGTTATCAAATTAATAAACAAACTCATTCAAGCATTATGAAATGACTGCCAATTATGCAAATTCCAAATAGAGTGGACGTTAATTTCAGCAGTTGTTCTTCATTCAAGTGAGGCCGAATTTATAGCAGCATCAAATTGCTCCTAAACCATTTTTTTTTTTTTACATTTGATAATCTAGCTGTGGCATTTAAAAAAAAAAAAATAATAATAATGTTTTGTTTAGCTTTCACTAAGTGACTGAAACTTCACTTCCACTATATTTTTTTCTTATCCAGGAACTTTCAAGTTATTCTCCACTTTTACAGAGAAGTTTTTAAATGTAAAAGTGTATTTAGGTCCAACTGTTTATGTGAGGCTTGCTGTACACTTGCATGGTACATTTTATATAGTGGGTTTCAACAAGGCAGATATGAACAATTGTGCTTGTCTTCATCTTTCTCCACAGTTGAGGCCCTATACCAGAGCACATACCCAGAGTACCTCCAGTACATCTACCTGGTTGCACCTGTGTCCCTGATGCTTCTAAATCCCATTGGCTTTTCTCTTTGCGAGATCCAGAAGTGGAAGAATCAGGGAAACCACCAACAGAGAAAACTCCTGATCGTGGGACTTGTAGTTTTACAGGTCCTGAAGAACCCTATAGTGTTCATGGTTGTCCTCGGCATCATCGCCCATTTTGTCCTGCACCAGACAATTCCTCCCTTCATGGCTGAATTTGTGGACGGCTTGGCCAACTCTTTCGGGGGAGCAGCTTTGTTCTACTTGGGTCTGTCCATGGTGGGACAGTTGGGGAAATTAACCAGATCCTCTGTCGTGACACTGATATTACTCATAACAGCAAAACTGTGAGTGAGAAAAACTAACAACTTTACTACACCTCACGGCCTTTTTGTACAAGAGATGATTTAGAGTTATAAGATAAACTCTTTATAATGAGACACGCTCTTGGAGTGTAGAGAGTCAGCAGGTTAAAGCTTTGTAAAATGCACCCAACATGTTGTTTTGGGCTGATGGTGTTGGGTGACTCAGGCCTTTCTCAGACCACAAGACTTTTACCTAACGCATGACATGTTAAGAGGTCTCAAGAGAGCGTAGCATGATAATAGCTAGTGTATGTAAATATTTTAATAGCGCTGCATTTTTTTCAGCGTACTGGTATGTAACTCCTTTTCATTTGACTTTCAGGTTGCTGATGCCGCTGATTTGTAAGAATATGGTGGGTGTGCTGGACAATAGCAACACCAGCACTTTGAACCACTCGAGCCTCTCCAATTATGCCTTCCTTTATGGAGTGTTTCCCACTGCACCAAGTGTCGCCATCTATGCTGTCTATTATAACGCAGAGCTAGAAGTTGTGAGTCGTTTACGTCTACCTGCCAACGTCCCCTCTACTATTCAGACACTGAACCGTTTATTTTCTATGTAACTCACTGCACATGTTTTTTTTTATTCGGCTTCCTAACAGGTGACTGCTGGGATGGTGATCAGCACTTTTCTCTCGGCTCCAATAATGTATGTTTCTGCCTGGTTACTTACAATGCGATGGATGGATCCTCAGCTTTTGATGAATTCCCTGCAGAATGTCAGCTTTAACATAAGCATAGTGAGCTTGGTGGCACTGGTGAGTCTCAACTAGACACTTAAAGTGTGATATGTGTAACTAATACACATATCACACAATGTATAACTTGTATTTGGCTAATGTTATAGTATAACTGACTTTTTATCGGCTATATATATATATATATATATATATATATATATATATTTATTTATTTATTTATTTATTTATTTATTTATTTCAGTATGTGGAATCTGAGGTCAAAGTGAAGTCATGCTTCATTAAATATTTCTTATAGCATGCTCCAGTTCATCACAGAAAGCAGTTTGGCCTGCAATGATTTTAGTTTTACTTTCATAAAACGGCACAATTCGTTATTGCTACTACACATGAAAAAACTAAAATACGGCTTCTTGTTAGATGTTCGAACTACTGTGGCAGACTGACAGTAAAAGGCTCAGTCATTTAGAGGATGTGCGGCCAAACAGATGCGTATCTGACTTAAGGACCTACTTCCTCATCTATTCCCACTTTCAGTTTAATAAGGAACAGTTTTTAAGGAACTTGCAACTCGTCACAATAAACCATAAATAATCTTAGTTGTGATGAACGTTTGTGTTTGTGTTCTGCAGTATCTTATACTTGAATTGTTCATCTTTAGTGTTTCATTCTGTTGAATTATTTCACCTTTCCTTTGCTTTTAAATGGAATAACCAGCCAACAATGTTAAATATTAATTGTATTTAGCATCTGTGCAAAAGTCTTTGTGTTTGTAAACATGAAAATGTTCCTTCTCTGGCAGGTATGGACAATTACTGTCATGTTTTTAAGTAAGAAATTCAAGAGGCTACCTCACATGTTTACACTTAACCTTTTTTTGGCACAGGTGAGCACACTTGCACATTCTCTCTAAATTGAATTTATCTTCCAGTGTAATTTCACCTCAGTAAATGCTTGTATTTGTCATGATATGGTTTCTAGTTTCTAACTTGTGTTGGGATGATCCTGTGGAACTTTGTGGTTAAAGACGACAACTTCATCGGGCAGGTCCTGACTTTCACATTATTATGTACCTCACTCTACAGTACCTACGTTTGGCCAGGTGTGTATGCACACACCCATCCACCCACATTAACCCACATTACACTGCATTCATTTATCTTGGTGAGCTTTGAAGTCTGAAGTTTGATTGCTAACTCTGTAACGTGTATTTTGTCGTTTTTAGGTTTAATAGCACTCTCTCTTGTGCTCATGAAAAGGTTTGAGGATGTGAAAGTTTCACTAGGCGTGTTCTTCTTTGCCGGCTGGGGGTGAGTCTATTCTAAGGAAGACTGAACACAAAAATGAACCTAATCCAGTTTTTTCTGGTCCACTATGAGGTGAAGCTTCATAGAAATAGAAGTTCTTAGTGCACATGTTGGAGAGTTTAGCTTAGACTTGCATACATGAACAGGTACCCCCCCCCCAAAAAACTAAGATCAAGGGGTAATGACATTGTTTTGAATGATCAAACACATTTTTAAATTTCCTGAAAATTAATTCTGCAATTTGCTGTCGTTTAGCTGGTTTACATTTTACATCTTGATACTGTCAGTGATTTTGTTGTAAATGTGTCTTTATATTAACAGGGTCCCAGTCTTAGTAACTGCTTTGTTGCTCATTTCTGGGAAAACAATGTCCGACACGATTGACTCAGATTTCTTTTACGGCAAATCACAGGTAACAACAACAAAAAGTGGTAATTCTTCCTGTTTTCTGCCATTTAAGAACTGTTTTTGAACCCAGAGAATTATTTAAAAGTCTACATGTGCATTCTTTTGACAGATAATCTGCACCACAGTTGTAATTGCCCTCAGTATACTGCTCGGGGGGAGCTCTCTTATATGTCTCAGTAGAGGAAGCTGGGCCCACAATGACCAAATTCAAGAGGGAAACTCTGCAGAGGATCTTGTGACCGAAGAAGAACCAGAAAACCAGTCTCTGTTTGAACCAATCGCCGCGTCAGGAGATCTCAACAGAGGTACTTTCTCTTATAGAGTCCATTTAACTGACCATTGTATTCAACGATTCAGCATTTGTTTGAATGTGTCATCTTGATGGATTCTGAATAAATAACAGTTGTGTAATAGTTCAGAAAGGAAGAAAGGTCAGTATAGTCTAATCTAAATACAAGACCAACCCTTATCTATAAGTCGTATACAAACTGCAACATAGGCAAAGCAACTTCCGTCTGATTCCTCCCACAAGTCATTTACATAATAGAAACCTCTGCAGTTACAGAATCACAAAGTAAACTAAGGGGAAAAAAACGTTTATAATCTGGAGGAAACATGATATCTGAAGTTCCTGATAAGCTTAGTTAGTCATTTAAAGTAAGCAGTTCAACAGTGAACACATTATCACTAACGGTGCTGTAGAAACTTAGAGACTTTGACTTGTAATTGAGCCTCCATGGCTGAAGTTTGTTTTGTTTTAAAGGGGACTATTGCAGTGGCCGTTCAAAACGTGCCTGTTTGCAACCAAAACTGCACTTCCTGGGGTCCTCAGCGATACACCCGCAAAGCCTGAAATCAATCGAATGAACAGTTGTTGAGATAATTTGAAGGACAGAAATACATACAGACAGAGACTCTTTCCATTTCAGTTAGAGCTCAAGTAGGGAGTGGTTAGATTAATTTGCCTTTTATTATGACTGATACAAACCAGTTCTGCAGGTGTTGAAGGAAAACACTTATTCTTTATATGAATGTGATTTGTAGGATTTTAGGTTGTTACAGTCTATTATGATTCTAGCATCTCATTGCAACAAGTACCGTAAATATATAAAAGTTATTGTTTGTTGTAATTAGAATACAGTAGGAGCCACTTAAAGTACTTAAATCACAAAGGGAAAGTTGCCTCTGGTCACTTAAAAAGTTGCATGAAAGAAATTCATATTAAGATATGTCAGCCAATAAAATGTGAAACTGCATGCACTAGTATTACTCTCAGCTTCAATAGCGTATTAATCTTGTATTGTATTACTCATATGTCTGTACTTTTTGCCTCAAGTGTGAAATGGCAGCATATTGTAGTAATATGGTAAAGAATCACTCTGACTTTTTTCACTTTGTTATCAGCGTGCCTCAATTGTGACTGTGCCCCACCGCAGCCTATGCCTGACATGATCATCAGCACAAATATGAACAACACACCGACGACACTCGCAGGTATTGTATTGATAAGCAACAGAAATGTGATTTAATTCTGCGAGAATTTAAAATGCATTAAACCCCAAAAAGTAATACCCAAACATATGGGCACTAAACAACCATTACCATTGAAGAATGGGAAGCTTTTCTCTACATTAAAGGTTCAATGTGCAAGATATGCCAAATAAACTTAACACATTAAAACTATGAACTAACATTATCAACAGAGTGTGAAGAGGTGACAGTGTTGACGTTGTGTCAAAGACGTCTATGTGTTGTGTTGCAGAGATATCTACTGAAAATAGCTCGAACTGACTGTTCCGCTCCGTCCAGTCTTGTAATACCACTTGTTCCTTTAGAGGTGATAGTGAGTCAGTGTAGCTCCAGTCTGCCTCAGACCAGAGGGAGAAGAAGTACAGCTGCCTGACTCGGGCAGACTCAGGGCTTCTCAAAATTACAGTCATGATCCCTCCACGTTAGTTTTGGTTTATTCCAAAGTGGCAAAAACGAAAAAGACTCGCACCTCCGCTTCTTCCTCACCGTTTGCGGGAGGCTGCTCCGGCTGTAGAGTGTGTTAGAGAGACGAGAGATGGACAGATCCTCCGTTAGCAGCAACAGATGGCACTGATTTACCCTATCGTCAAACTTTCACGTGAAGGTTACAAGATAGCAGAGATATTTAGACCGGCTCTCAGAGTTTCATCAGTCTGGTCTAATGAACTGACTGACTGACAAACGGGCTGACACAGCAGTAAGAAATACACAGTGACTATATAAACATTAGAAGAGAGAGATATAAAGCTGTAGAATACAATACACAATATAAAGAATTCATTAGAATACTCTTAAACTTACAATACAATAAATATGACAAACAACTATGACTAAAATATAAACAGGCTAACATACTATAGTTGTTTTTTAATAACCGAGGGTTTTAATGATTTATGAATTCAGATTGTATGTACCCAGTAGTGGAGGTGAAATACTGCCCCCTATTTCTTTGGAGCAAGTGGCTCGGAATTGCACATTGAAGCTATAATAAGATGTTTTAAATCTCTGTTCTGCTGCCATCCTCAGGTCAGTGTGAGAATAGATGTGAGTCCACAGACTGCCTGCTTGTGGAAATAGAGGAGCACCAACAGGTTGAAGATGTACAAGTGGCCCGTCATCTGCTCTTATGTCTCCTTCTGACTGTCAGCTTGCTTGCTGTGAGTAAACCACCACCTTTCACTTATAAAGTGACATGAAGTCAGCCTTACTGCCTGCATCATTATATTTTGTGCATCACAAACCAAATCAGACACAAATGGCTGAGCCGTGTAATTTCCAACTCACTCACTCGGACTCAGTGGACGCCTTCTCAAAAGAAACCCATCAGAAAATTCTTATGTTTGGATTATTAATCATTGGTCTTAACATTTAAGAAATATATTAAATAAGACTAGTAAATCCAGTATTTAGCTTTTTTGTCCCTGTTTTTAGCCATATGTCTATTTCTGTGTACATAGAGCAACAAAATACAAGTCAAATATGTGTACACACTTATTTGGCCGTTAATTCTGAAGACAAGTAAATACCAATCAATCTTGTGGTATGTGGCTAAAAGTGTGTGAATCAAAAAATAATAATTTAAAACATGTAATTACACTTTTATTTATTTATTTTTTAAAGAATAGTTTGGATTGTTTGAAGTGGGGTTGTATGAGATACTTATTAGTCCATAGTCAGTGTATTAGTCACAGTATATGGCACTTTGGAGAAGCAGAAAGGAGTACCAGCACTGTAAAGCTGTACAAAGCTATGTACTGCTGTGGGCGGGGGCAGCAGCAAAATTTATTTTTGCCATCTAAAAGAAAATGGAATCAGTAAAAATTATTATTTCTGTATGTAGCACTTAAATTGGATTGGCTCATTTGAAGCTAATGCACTGCACTTAAAATGATTTCACCTATTTGAAGCTAATGTACTTGCAAGATTATTGCTGTTTGGAATTGCATCCTCATGATTGTTTGCACTTATTGTAAGTCGCTTCGGACAAAAGCGTCAACTCAATGAACTGTAATGTTGAAAGGTTCAATGTGTAATCCCGAGCTCCCCGCTCCAGAGAACAAGGGGGCAGTATTTCACCTCTAAACTGGGCCCCTACAATCTCTAGTGTTCATGTTTTAGTTGTAGTAGTTTGGCATATTGATTGTATTATAATTCCTTCTTTATATTGTGTATTGCATTCACTCCTGTGTGATGTCTGTCAGTCAGTCAGTGGGCAAGAATATGCAAAATTCAACCAAACTGCTGAAGCTCTGAGAGCCGGTCAGAGAACAAGTTATCTTACCTACGTCACGTGGGGCTGATCCATCGTGTTTACTGGGCACTGATGTTAACCGGTGCTGTCGTCTGTGCAACGTTACATTAGTTTGTTTATTGGACTAAATCCAAAGTGGCAGAAACTAGAAAACGACCCGAATATTCGTGTCAACTTCCCGGTGGTGGCGCAGCCAGGAGAGCAGCCCGCCAGGCAGAGCCGACACCGAGAGACTAACAAGCCCCAGCGCTGCGGTCACAGCGGGCTGCTGGACCTGTGCAACGGCAGCAACAGGGAGGCTGTTAGGGAGTCAAACTATTCCTTTAATTCAGTTCAGAACATACATTTTTCTGTCACTGACACTTCTTTTTTGTTCTAATAGTTTGTTCACTCAGCTGGTTCTACAAGTTGTTCTATGACTCAAACATAAAATCCCTCTAAATTCACTGTTATGACAGAACCTGTCCAGCTGCTTGTGGTTGCTCCTGAATCCTGTTCCTGGTAGACTCTACTTGGAGCTGCTGTTCTTCTGTGCTGTGGCCAACTTTGGACAGGTTGGTCTACCAGATACATTCATACCAAGATTGTGAGCAGTTATTGTCACACAGCACCAGTGTCATGCCATGTTTTCTGTCACCAGGGTTTGCTCTCCTTTGCTCTGTTTGGGATGGACAAGCATTTGATTATACTGCCATTTAAGAAGAGGTAAAGAACATTTATGTTACGAAACTTTGCCACACGTTAGAGCACATATGAAGTTTTTTTTTTTTTTTTACACACTGTATCTTTCTGTACTTTTCTGTACTGTGTGTATACTGTATAGTATGTGTATACTACACTATACTCCATGCATTTATACTTTGTTTTTGTGAATGCTGTTTAGGTTAAATAGTCTGTTTCGTGGAAAGAAGCCAGAAGAGCAGCCGGCGACTAATTTACCCGAGGAAATCAGGATGACCTGCACCCAGTTCACCAAATACCACAAAGACCAGTGTTTCCATGACATAGTCAAAAAGAGAAGGTGAGAGGACATCATCTTACTCACTGCTGCTCTGGCCAGAGGTTGATGAGAAAATGTCTTGAATAAACACGTTCTCGTGTGTGTGTGTGTGTGTGTGTGTGTGTGTGGAGAAACAAATCCTGGTAGTTTACCACATACGACAATACTTTAAGAAATCCCCTTCAACTGTTATTTCCTGTAGTGTTAGGGCATGTGTGTGTGTGTTTGCTTCTTCCTTCTCTCTCTTAAACCTTTTGGGGGAATGCTTCTTTTTACTCTCAGGTGTGGGAAGAGGACTATCGTGGACTGTTTCCTTGGCTGTGAACTTGTGGAGTGGCTCCAGCAGGTGGGCTTGGCTCAGGATCATGGTGAGGCGGTACACTACGGGACACGGCTACAGCAGGGTGGTGTGCTCCAGCACATAGGGCAGGAACACGACTTCCAAGACAGTCGCCTTTATTATCGCTTCCTGACATAAGATACGAGGTCAACATTTCTTTCTTTTTTTTCCACAAAAAGTTAAATGGCATTTCAGTTGAGATACAGCCAAATACATTTTGAGGTCAGGCAACATAAAGAACAATACTGACCTTTAAGAAGTACCTTCACCCAGACTGCAAATTGTGTTTGTGCTGCCATGCTGTGCACATCCTGGTCGGGTTTTGGAACAGACGTGCGTGCGTGCGTGCGTGCTTGTGTGTGTGTGTGTGTGTGTGTGTGTTCACAAGCGCAACAGACTTGAAACTTTCAAAAGGCCAGGCCATAATGTATTGTGTGGAGTTGGTTGTAAAGGGATTTCCTTTTTAAAATCACAGGTCTTTTTTTTGCAGTTTAACATTTAACATATCACTCACCAGGATTATTGCTGAGATCTTGAGTTGCAGCAACATTGCTACACCAGTCAATCAGGACGGGGACATGAGCTGCCAGATGACCATACAAGTACAGGAAACACCCTGTTTAGCCATATTATCAAAATCTATTTTGAGGTGAACCCTTAATGTAGGAGTACCGGAAATGGCAGTTATAATCCATTAATGTGTGGGAAAACTGCACACACAACTACCACTTAGTACTGTAGGTTAGAGCTTAATTGGGAAGTCAGTTTTCAATTCTGATGTCTACAACAGACATTAATCTTTTTAATATTTGCCAGTTTCCCTCACAATATGGTAAACTGCTAGTTTATTTACATGTCAAATAGTCTGTCTGACCCATCTAATCTGCAATGAAGCTGGTGAGTGAAATATTAATATCTGAAAAGCCAAAACTACAAAAATAAGAACCAAGATGTTTTCTTTTAATATGCATTTTCAAGAATAGTATAACGGGTATTGACAATGCTAAAAGATGAAATGAGAGTTTGCTGCCTTTTTTTTTCTTTAAGACATTTTAAAAGCTATGCAGTCAATGCACTGCTACTTGGACTTTCAGTTGTTGTGTAATTTTGGAAGCAACCATGCACAAAGAGCTGTCCTCATAAAACTAAATATATGCATTTCCTTTACTGGGACACTTTGAAGAGTATTCTCACTCTTACCAAAGCCACTTGCCAAGAAAAAAGGGAAATTGTGGTTAAATCTGCCTCCTTTTTTATGCAGTTTTGTTTGTAGTCAGTTTAACTAGTTAGTTTCACCAGTTAAATAACTGGTTATGTAACTTGAAGCACAAGTATTGTAGCTTTGATAACCTGCATTTTAACATGATGTGGCACTGATGTATAACAGCCGTTACACTGTTTAGCAGCGCTGCCAATTCAAGGAAAAAAGCATTTTCCATGTTTCAATGGCAATGTTAAAATTGTTTTATTATTCTGTTTTTAAAGTGACAACAAAAGCAAACTTCCACTTAAAAATTAAAACGTTATTTAAAAATAAGTAATGACTATATGAAATAAGTGTCAGAACTCACTGTTAATGCGTTTTGCTTACTTGAAAGTGTCAACATTAAAATTTGGGAAAGTGCAAGCTGCTGTCAGGTTATAGTAATATATAAAAGTGAAAAACTTCTAAACTATAAATTTGTGGCTTTTTTAAGTGCAAAGGTTTTATGTTTATTATTAACTTAATCACATCGAGAAAACTGGTGTAAAATTGTAAGTTTTAATAAAAAAATACTTAAATACAATGGCTGTATATTAATGATATGGATTTGTTTTTAAAATAAATTACCGAACCCTCAAACCCTGTCTCTCATAATGAATTTGTTCCTCCTTGTGTTTCTGTTCAAAGATGCGATACATAAAAGTCAACATTTTAGTAAATATTGTACATCATGAGTATCCTGGGCTGCTTTATTTATTATACAATAATGTTAATTACCATTCCGTTGTGTTCCGATTCATCATACAAGCATGTTTGTACTTAAACCTGACTAAAAGTGCAGAGGCATATACTGCTACTGTCGCCCTGGAGATCTGCTCTGTGGTTTCAGCTCTTGCCGTACACGGCCATCTCCTCCCGAACAGATTTTGTGAACAGATTCGCCAAATGATCAGGTTCATCAATACCATGTGAAAGAATCTTCTCCATCTGTGTCATCTTGTCCTTCTCCAGCTGCCTCATACTTTCTGTGATTTTCTTTCCTCTCTCCTATAGACAAACACACTATTTGTCAGTACATTTTCAGCAGACAGCGACCACACACACACACTCAAATGACAAATTTAGGTAAATTGCAGGCGGTAATTAAATAGTTAAACCTTGCAGGACTCCATGATGGCAGCCACCAGTTCATGTTTGACCAACAGCTTGTGTTTGCGGTCAGGCTTGCTCTGAAAGCGGGGTTTCTTCTTTACAGGGTCATCTGGACCGTAATTGGGGGAAGAAGTCTCCTCCAGCTCATTAATGTTCTTCACAAAGATGAAAGGTTTAAAGACGGACCTGTTTTGCAAAAGAATGACTTATTAAATCGTCATAAACTGCTCATCAAAATGACCACAAAAGCATGCTTTATCAGCAGAAGCGATATCAAGCGCCGTACCTTTCAGGGTCAGGAGTTGCTGTAAAATAGTGAACCCCTGGCAGAGCAGGATTCGTGGGTATCACAGACACCATGCTTCCTGTTGTCATGAACATGCCCTCCATGTTGATGCCACTGTCTTTATCCCTCAGGATGTCCATCATCGTCTCAGCAGTGATGTGACCTTCAGTAGATAAAATCAACACATGCATAAACAGTGGTACAGTCGCGTAACTTTGGCCTCCTGCGTGTCAAGTCGCCACAGAGTGCGTTACTAACCGTTGCTCTTCTCCAGCAGCTTCTTCCCTTCACAGTATCGACTCCCAGAGGCTTCTATTCTGGCTGTAGTCTTAAAGGAGTAAACTGTGGCGAAGTTGAACTGAGTCTCTCCATCCCACCAGCCTTGGCTCTGTGCATATTTCCTCATTTCTGGATGTTCCTTGTCTATCTTAGTCGTTATGCCATACTGGTTTGAGATGTTGCGATATCCACCTAGAGAAGCGTACAAGGAGATGATTAGCCACTAATATTAAAACGTACCAATATTTGACTTTAACCTAAGCAGTGCAATGTGTTTAGTAGAAAACCTGGTGATAACGTCCACATGATTCCACATCAATTGATCTACTTCAGACTCTTCCACGGCTGTTTACAGCTATCTTTAGTTATGAGTACGGTCACACAAAGACAAAAGAAAGGCAGCCCTTTAATGCAGAAAACTGAAAAAATGTAAAGGCATGATTGTCAAAATGAAGAATTTGATGACTGGCAGCTACTCTGAGAAGGACCTGGCTGCAGACGAGATGGAAGACAACCAGAAAAGTATTTTACCATTTCACTTTGAATGTCCTGATTTAGCAAACAAATGCACTGAAATGCTCTTTAATAAAGAACATGTTAAAAAGGGTTTTCTGTTTTTTGTTGAGTACAAAGAATTAATAAGAGAGTCACTGTGAAGACAGACGCTCTTGTGCAGAGGTGTATTTAACAACATATCATTTCAGCTAATTGTTTTCAAAGTAAATATGACAATTAATCCTGACATTGATGTCACTTTATGCAACAAACGGCAGCTGGAGTGTTTACAGAGGTTTTGATTATGGTGCGCTACATTATACGTACTTATTGCCATTATAATTTGTTAAAGTTGTACGATGTATAATCTTGTAGGGTCCTTGAAACCTTACAAACTGGACAGTCGAATATTAATTTAACTCATAACATGAACTTTGACAAGTGATGTCTTACACGCTTGCATGAAACCAGCTGGTTAGCAAAAAGGCTCAGGTTGTACAAGCTTCCTGTCTGTTAGAATTGTGTACAAAATCTTACATTTTCAAATGTCTTTAAAATAAAACTAACAAGGTACTTTAATTGCTTATATACAAATAAAAAAATTAACCAGAGATTATATTAAAAAGGCATAAAAAAATCCCCCTGGCTTCAGTAGTTTATTAGTTTAGTAACCTTTAAAGTTTAAGTTAAGGCTGACTGTGGTTCTTGTCACGTCTGCAGCCAGGATCTCATTATCATCATTAGGCCAATACCGTAATGAATATTTGAAAGTTTAGAAATCAGTTACATTTGGTTATTAAAGAATTGTAACCACAGTATTGTATTGAGTGGGACATTTTACGGTTGAAAAATGAACTTGTCAGTGCTCTCTGCTGGACAAACTATTCATGGTGACGCTGATTCTGAACTACCTCAAACATACAGTAAAAGGGGCATTTTGTACTGCAAGTTCTTGACATTTCTCAGACAACATATATACAAAGAACAATGTAAATGTTATTTATAGTATTACCTTCCACTCGCTCTGCTGCCCAGTGCTTCCCTGAGGTTTCCAGCAGCCAGGCCTCCTTCCTGTCTGAGATGAGGAAGCTGTTGTGGTAGGTGAAGCTACACTCATCCTCCATGCAGGATCCTCCCTGGCCATATTTCTCCAGCAGCTCAGTAATAACATCCACAGCTTTTTCAGCTGTATTTGCTCTCTCGAGTCCAATCCTGGAAAATTGTCGAGTCGCAGATTTATGTTTTGCTTCGTCTTTGAGTGTTTCTCAATGTATTCTGAACAAGAAGGATATACTAAATTGTTTCTGGATGTTACTGTCATTAAACTTTCCTTTGCTCCTCAAGTTGAGGTAAGTTTGGCAGAGGCCTTGTAATGCAAGCAATTAGTTTTACGGGGGCTTTACCTGACAAGATCCATGCCGAGAAGAGCTTCGTCACCATCTGCACTCTCTCTGCCCCAAACAGCTTCATTTCCAATACACACTTGATGCTCATTTGCGCCCATTTCTGCTCCCCACAGCCATGCTGGCCTGCTCAGCACAACTGCATAAGTGTGGGCAACCTGCTCAATCTCTATGTATGTGCACTGTTCTCATGGAGGAAGAAGACACAGGGGCAAAACAAACAAAACATGAATGGTTATCCAATGGCACTTTCACCAATGTGGGCCATTGTGAAACTGCAGGTTGTCTGTGTCGCCTACCTCAACCTTCTTCCCTGGATCACAGTCTCTGGCAGGAAAGTACACCACCTCCTGGACTTCATCACAAGGTCTGTCAGAGTTTTTCCCAAAGATGATGCATGGTCTCTCAGTGGAGGGGGGCAGAGCCACAAAGGTGTCACAGGAGGATGGGTGCATTTTGAATCACACACTTTCTGAAAGACATAAACATTTACTTAACGAACGGATTTGAGGAGTTACATAAGCAGCCAATGCACTTTGCAACACAGTGAATACACCTCAGTGGTATAAAATCAGATGTAGAGCTAAATGTTTAACCCCAAAAAGCACCTCAATGGTATAAAATCAGATTTAGAGCTAAATGTTTAACCCCAAAAAGCTAGACAACACAATGTGCAGTGCCTTACCTTTGTATAGCAGTCTCACCGAGCACTGTAAGTCACTGTAAGTTTCTATTTTCACTTATGTTTCCATATAAACTCGTCAGTCAGAGTTCACATCGTCTGACACGGAAACAGTACAGTCACGTGACCGTGCTGAAGTTAGTTTTATATTGGCTGTAGATTAGCAGCTACTGTGGAATATCATGTCCTTACTTTTATTATGTTTTTACATTATATTTGTTTATTTAATCTGTATTCCTCATACTAGATTATTACGATAGCAGTTGGTGTTCGTTGCTGGGAGATTTATCAACAGAGGAAATAATTATTGTGCCGTTTAATCGGTCATTTTCATCATCTAAAGCCCATTTATACCCCTTTAACTACATGAACACAACCAATAAAAAATAGGTATATTTTAGTTATATTTTACGAATGATGTGGCTATATTTTAAACTGCACATATTGATGTGATACAGTGGTTTTGACATAAAGAGTTGACACAGAAATCTACGCACCAACGCAGAACTGTCTTCACGCGGAGGATTTGTTTACATGCGCACTGGGAGGCAGCTAAGCTAGCGACCCTGCTAGCCAACATAACCGCTACGCTTTCCACTCAGTTGACGATATAAATTGTCAGCCATGGGGAAGTCTTTTGCGAATTTCATGTGCAAGAAGGATTTTCACCCTGCGTCGAAGTCCAATATCAAAAAGGTGAGTGCTAGGTACAGTTAGCATCACTGCTGGAGGCTAAAATACATCGTACTGCTTGCTAGCTAGTTAGCGAGCAATGCTAACTATTGCTACTTAGCAAGAGCTAACATGATCCACTCCGATAATTACTTGATAGAAAATGTTAGTTTTCACATTAGTTTTTCTATGTGATTCAAAGCAATATAAAGGAGCTTGTGTACATTGTTCGCTCGCATTGTTAAGTTGGTTGGTCGAGCACGTAAGTGTGTAAAGCTAATGTTACAGTAAAGCTAGTTACAGCTAACCTACAGTTACTTTAGTTCACTTTGCTGTGATGGTCTTTAAAAGCTGTTTCATTTAAATCCCGACCAGTCATAGCCTTATACTTATATATACTACTGCACACAAATACTTTATATGAGTGTGAAATTATATTTCATAATCAAGTGTGGCTGCAATAAACCAAGATACTGTTAATAAAATGACTGACTTAATGTTGTTGGACTGCACAAACTAATGCTGATTTTCTTTTTTTTCTTTGTTGATTGTTAACGTGATTTTAATATACATTATGTACAGTAGTCATTGTGTCTAGATGTTGGCTACTAACTACTAGTGTATGTTCTTTTAATGCTCTTAGCCCCCACTGGGACAAATAAGTTGTGCAAATTAATAATGTTTATGCACCTTACAAACTTTCCAATAATTAAATAAGTGTTAAATTCAATGTTTGTATGCTTCGCTCATTCATTTGCTTTAGGCCTGTAACTAACAAGGGTTTCTATTTATTGATGAATGTGTCTGTTACAATGCTGATTAATCGTTTGGTCTATAAAATATAGACAGATAGATGTATAAATTGTGTGTAATGCCCACCATGATTTCCACGAGCCCAAGTTGATGTCTTCAGGTCGTTTTATTGTTCAACTAACCTTCCAGAACCAAAATATATTCAATGTACTACTAAGACAAACCATAAAAGCAAATGTTAACATTTAAAAAGCGGAAACCAGCAAAAATAGAGCAACCAAAAGTATTGGTTATCGAAATTGTTGTTGCCCATTTTCAGTCGATCAAATAACAAATTATTACAGGTAAATGACTAATTATCTCCCATCTAATAACAAAAAATGTACTTCTTTATAGTAATTTTACTTTTATAAGTATTGTGTCTCAGGCAAGTAAACTGACACACAAATGTTTTTGTAAGTGTAAGAAGAAGTAGGGAGACTGTGTGCAGTAATCCCACTCTTCACTTTATTGTACAGGTATGGATAGCAGAACAGAAACTGACTTTTGAGAAGAAGAAGCAAGAAGATCTTATGCAGGCGTACATGAAAGAGCAGGATTCTTACAACAACAGGTTAGATTTATTTTAAACAGTTATTTTTGGTTTATTGATAAATACATATTGTGTTAATGTCTGTCTCTATAGCGACCTCCTATAACTTCACATCACCATTAAAAAAAAAAACAAACATGTTTTCTCACCTCTAGGGTGTTAATGGGGGATGATCGTGTTAAAAATGGCCTCAATTTCATGTACGAGGCGCCACCTGGAGCATCCAAAGGTAAGTGATCACCTGAGCCAAGGAGCTCTAATCCCTGCTTGGTGTTAATTGTATTTCCAAACACCTGATTCTTTAAAAAATTATGCTTAACCTTTTAATACTTGTTTGTTTTTTCTTCTTAATCGTGTTCTCTCCTGAAGAGGAAACAAAAGAGGTAAAGTTGAACCTATACAATTCCACAATATGGTGTTCTGCATGCTGACTTTGCTTTACATTATTTCCCACTCATTTATAACTAGAAAGGTTTACATACTAAAATGCGTAATAAAATGTGTCCGTTTGTCAGGAGGGGGAAGAAGAGTACAAATTTGAGTGGCAGAAAACGGCTCCTCGAGAGAAGTAAGTAGTTGATCTTTATACAAACTTACATTTTCTTGGGATATTTTCCAACGCTCTTCCAGAATTTGCATTATTTTTAATCCTTCATTTTCTCATGTAGATATGCGAAGGATGACATGAATATTAGAGATCAGCCATTTGGAATCCAGGTGTGTGATGATTTTTATTTCTATGAAGCATATAGACTGCATTAGTGATTCCCCACCTGGGGGTTGAATCTGAATTAGACAGGTGATTAAAATGTTAAGAAAAGAAAAAAAGAGATGTATGTCTGTTTTTCTCAGATTTTAGCTTTTCTCTCACTGGTTTGTTTTTACGGGTCAAAAGCTAAAAAGATTGGGAACCACTGTAATATTAAATATACTGTGTATGCATTACTGTACATTACAAAGTCTCAAACAGTAAATCCGAGCGAGTCATGAATGTAAGGTCTAATACATTAATGGAATGGATTTTGCCTTTTTATAATTAGGTGTTGCCATCATTTAAAAAAACAATTTGCAGAGTATTGGTTTGTTAAACTAATGATGCATATATCTCTACAGTTTGCAGTAATATCTGTTGTTAACTTCCCAGGTGCGCAACGTGCGATGCATCAAATGTCACAAATGGGGCCATGTGAACACCGACAGAGAGTGTCCTCTCTATGGGCTGTCGGGTATCAACGCCAGCTCTGTGGCCCCGGAGGAGGCACCAGGTAGAGTACATGCAATAATTGTCTAAAACAGACATTTTAATCACCTTCCCCTGCAGTTTCTTTGTTTATCGATGTAATTAAATGTTAATTAGATATGTATGTAAACAAACCACTACCATTTATATACAGATCTTATTTTGATGTTATTGAATTAAATGAGAGTAAATAATTAATTGAAATAAGCATTAACATATATGCACATATATTAACATTATAACTAATAAAATAGAAATAAGATCCATTATCAAAGCATCGCTTAATGTAAGTAATCATTACAAGTCTAATTGATATGTAGACATTTTACTTGCTGAAATATATATTTCTAAAACATGGTTGTTGTTAGTTATACAATAGAAAAACAGTACAATAATTGTATATAGTACAAAATAGCAAGGAGCCAGAATATCTGCCGCTTCATATTGATGGCGAGCGTGTCCCAGACTTTGCAGCAGGGACACCTACTGTATCTTTCCTCTCGGGTTTCAGCTGGAGCTCGCAGCCTTGAGCTGATTCTGACTTCTGCAATCAGCGAGTTGAGTAGTAAAGTAATAGTGTTTACCCTGGGAGAGTCCAGTCAGAGCATGGTGTTGATGGTGGAGTGCTGTAATGGTCCCCCTCCTGTGCCGGGAGAAAAAAAAGTAATTATTGTGTATTCTGATTCCTCTAACTGCTGCTTTGGCAGAGAATGATATTGTATGATTTGCTCAGCCGGAAGTGGAGTGAGTTGATTTGATGTCCCATTCTGTTTACAAAGCCGCCCCTGAAATTCCCACTGTGGAGATAGTGGTTGGCATGGGTTTGACATCAATGGGACTCTGACGCTGTGATTTGTGCTAACAGGTCCGTCGATGCACCCCTCGGAGTTAATGGCGGAGATGCGAAACAGTGGGTTTGCCCTGAAAAAATGTGTCCTTGGTAGAAATTCTACTGTTTGTGATCTATCGCAGGTAATTGTCTATCTCGCACTCCCATCTTTGCACACACACACACACACACACACACACACACACACACACACACACACACACACACACACACACACACACACACACACACACTCACGCACTCACACACTTTACCCTACAGAGAGAAAAGACTAACTATATATTTCATATGTTCCTAGTATATATATAAATGCTGCCGAGCAGACCGTTATTGGGATCTTATATAAATGTAATAATGTGTTCAGCTGATGTATTCAAATATACATTTGCTCTATAAATACGAGAGTTGTGGGTTTTTTATTTCAATGCCATTCCTTTTACAGGAATATGTTGCCAGTGAGGAAGAGGAAGATCCTGAGGTGGAGTTTCTGAAGTCATTAACGACCAAGCAAAAACAGAAGCTCCTCAGGTAAAAGAAATGTAGTACAATTTGCAAATGTTGATGTCTGAAAGCTTCAAGATTGTTATTATTTTTGTAACATTGCTTGAATATTTGTTGGCCTCATATTGATAGGAGTAAACTGGGGGGAATCCTAATAACCATCTGATGAATTACTTGTTACTGTGTTGTTTTATATAGATAAATGTATAACATTTTTAACAAAATATAACAAAACATGTAAAAAGTAGCTGAATAAAAAAAGGGAAATGCATCTATTTTTTATTTTTTTTTTATCAGATTGTTACGTTGCTTTCCATTTTTATAAAGTGTTTAACATTCCTTCAACCTAAATGTGATAAATATACTTTATTATGTTAATATTACATGTTTACCTGCTGCCCTGTAGTAATATTAATTAACCGTTTGTGTTCCTGTTTTACAGAAAACTCGATCGCCTGGAAAAGCAGAAGGCCAAAAAAAAGAAGAGCAAAAAACAGAAGAAGAAGAGCAAAAGAAAACACAAGAAAAAGCATGAAAGTAGTGACAGCTCGAGTGACTCCTCCGATGGCAGCAGTAGCAGCAGTACTGATAGTGGCTCAGATTCAGACAGCCATGGCAAGTTCAAGAGCCAAAAGAGAAAGAAGAACAAGAAAAAGGATTCCTGTCGGGATAACAGCTCGAAGAGGGAGCTGCGAGTCAAGAGTCAGAAAAAGGCCTCCTCTCATAGAAGCAGGTCACCGAGCCCTCACGCTGGACAGAAGCGGCCTGAAGAGAAGTCTGGAGATTATAGACAAACAAGGACAGAGAGGGGAAGGAGCGGGAGTCGAAGTCGCAGCCCAGAGAACAAGATCAAGCTGGAGGGAGGTCAAGAGAGAAAGAGGCACAACAGCAGGGACAGGCAGAGACCTAGCAGCTCCAAGCCTGGCTTGGACAGAAGTAGGAGCCGCGAGAAAGGCAGGGAGGACAGAGGTAAAGACGGGCGTCACAGTGGAGATGGTGAGAGGAACAGAAGTAGCACAGATGGAAGGAGAGGCAGAACAGCAGATGGGAGGAGCAGAAGCAGGGAAAGGAGGAAGGAAAGAGAGGGCAAGGGGAGAAGTAGGAGTAGGGAGAGAAGAGAGAGGAGCCAAGACAGAGAGAAGAGGAGGCGCTGACTGGTTTTCCCTCTTACAATATTTTACAAAATGTACCTTTTTTTTTTTTTTTGTTGTGAGGCCTGTGCTATAGTGTTCTTGGTGATCACAGTGTCCCTCTGTTTAGCATTGGAAATGTTGTGCAGTAGGTTTCATATTTTGTCCAGTAGAGGGAAGCAGTCGACAGAAGATATTTAGACGCAGCTCATTGCCCCTCGTGTTGTCTTGTACTGTATGAAAGGCTCTAGATTAATTGATTACCATTGTAAGATATTTGCAGCTGTGATCCGTTGATGGAAAAATATTGGACTCATTTTAATGGTCGGTTGGCCACCGGAAAGACTATTTCTGGCGCTGCCGTTTTTCCCTTTTTAAATATTGCTTTCATTCTTGTGTCTTTTTGGAAATATCCACATTGTAAAATGTAATGCTGTTGATTCCAAAAATAATAATAATAATCTGGATTTTTTTTTTTTTTCATTTTATGAATAAATATCTAATCCTTAATTTAATGTTTGTTTTACGATGGATGAAAATAATGTCAACATCCGTCAGTGTATTCCCACTAAATACTGCCGTTAAACTCTGGGCACCTGATGGAAAAAATATTAGGCTATTACCTTTTTTTTTAAAAAAAAAAAAAGAAAAATCTGTATTTTATGTTTCTACATTTTTCTGGCCGGTTCCCGTAAATATCATGACACAATGTGTGTTTTCAGTAAAGCTGTGAAATACGTCCTGCTGGGTTTTTACGGGCGTCAAACAAAACAAATATGTTTTCTGTCCAAATATCCAGCGTGTAAATGTAAATGCAAGCCTATACGAGAAGCGAAACAAAAGCTGCATTTTTAAATTTATTTTACGCGCAGCAGTATTTTTATTTTGGAGAAACTGTTTTAGAATCTAAATAATTATTATATTCCCGAATACTGGACATTTTATTTCTTCCTATTATTCATTTTATTTTATTTTAGGCCTAAAATTACACATTTTATTTGACACTCAAAATAAATGTCGATCTAAATACAGCATACCAACAATTCAATTGTATATCAAAAACAGATTTACTTGATTTCTTATAAAAGACGTCTAAAAGCTTAAATTTCAACATTTTTTACTTAAGTGTTGCGTCTTGCTTTTATATTTTTGATGAATTTCAAATTGGCTATCTAATTTGGTAGTTTTCACTATCTGGCCGTTTCCTTGAAGCCGCTGTTGCACAAAAGGAAATGAAAATAATTTCCCTCTATTGCCTTCTGGTCAATTTAACATCCTCTTCAAAAAAAAAAGAGGGTGTCTGGATGAGATGCTTTTCCCTGACGTATTCCCAGTCCTGGACTCACGCTGTAATTATTCCCCGGCTTTTTCTTTGAGAGTCGGACGCTGCACTGGGTAAGCACAAAGAAGTCAGAGAGCATCCTTGAACCCTTTCAATACGGGGGCCACTGATATTCAAATAACATGCAGGCACCATTTGACTGCGCTGAGCAAAGAGCATTTCAAATTCAAACATTTGCATGTGACTCTTTGCCCCTTCTTTTTCTAAAGTTTAAAAAACTGTTCCCATAACATCTATGTGGCTTCTGGCAAAGAGAAAGACGCCACATCCTTATTCGCGGTCCATCGATTGGTATGCAAATGAAAGCAGTTAATTTGGACAATTAGAATAAATATTCAGGGCCCTTTGTCGTCAAACCCCCTTGGAAACCCCCCGATAAAGTGAAACTGAACAAAAGATGTCTCGGAGATTAATTAGATATTTGATAAGACACGAATCCCTAATCGCAAATACAAGACGCATGGGGCTGCGATGTGCTCCAAGTCATAATTAATACCATTTAACAAGATTTTCATTTGGGCATGAAATGTTTTTTTCCGGGGCATTAAACATTGATTTATTCCATAGGGGAAATAGTGAAAGTCAAGGTGTTATAGGTGATTTTAAAGAAAAATCGCCAATAAGCAGCACTCACGTTTTAAAATAAATGTCTAAATTAAATAAAACATATTTTTCAAATTTAAAACCTAGCAAATAATTAAACAAAAACAATATAAAATCTACATCACACAATTACAGCCTTTTTTAAAGATGTTTTAATTACGATAAAATGAAAGTCTTATACGTGTGACTTTATACAGGTAAACATTTATATATAGATATTTTTTTAGCAAAGAAATAAAATGGTTAACCAAAGTTGAAAAAGCTGTGTACATACATATCCACAAAGTGCGTCGAAAGTAAACTCCCTGATTTCCAGGATACCAACACGAATAAAACAATCATAGCCTAACATTTACATGAAAATAACACATAGTTTAGTCGTCAATATACAAGATGTAACTCACATTGTCCAACCAAAGTTCAACAGGTTTCGCGCACCCTTAGCAAACATCCTTTTCGTTTTCAAGTTGCCCCTAAAAATCCCCAAAGGCCTACAGTAAATCACTGTGCTTTCTTTAGATGGGTTTACGAATGAAATACTCGTTACGCCTGTGGAGAATATATGTTTTAGACTTTGCAATCGCTTCTTGGAATATTTTCTCCTTTTATTGTCTGTCAAATAAGACCCGTTTTCAATGCTGTGCAGTTTTGAATGTGGTTTGATTTTGTGTGAAGCCTCATTAGGGCTCGTCGTGAGGAGACGGATCCTTAACAGTGATTCTGGGATTTACCCCGTCCATAATAAGTTCTGGCGACTCGGACCTCGGGGTCTCCAGGTTACTGGTGTCGGTGTCACTGTCGCTCCCCTTTTTGCCTCCTCCACCGGCCGTGTGCGTTTTGATGTGCTTGCTCAAATGGTCACTCCGCATAAAGCGCTTGTTACACACCGGGCAAGCAAACCTTTTCTCGCCGGTGTGGGTGCGAAGGTGTCTTTGGAGCTCATCGGACCGAGTGAACCTTTTGCCACAGAAAAGCCAGTTGCAGACAAAAGGCCGCTCGCCGGTGTGCCATCTCAAATGCGCTTTGAGGTGAGATGTCTTTCCATACACTTTACCGCAGCCGGGAATGTGGCAGCTGTGGAGTCCCTTTCTGCGCAGGCTGGCCCCGGCGGGTCCCAGCCGCTCAGCCTCCTGGCAGTTCGGACAGTCACATGTTGCTCTGCCGGAGTACCGCCGGGACGACCTTGAGGAGCTACTTATTCCTGAACTGCCCCCAGAAATCATGGCGTTGGCGGCAGAAGCGTCTGTGTAAGTGGGGATGACTGTTTTGAAACCGTCCTGTGTTAACAGGTGCTGACTGGTGGACAGTAGATGAGACGCAGTGGGGCTGATTCCAGTGGAGCTAAACGCCGAGTGCGTCAGCGAGGAGAAGTCCGGGTTGTAGCCACTCAGCTGGGAGTGGATGGCTTGAGGCGTCCCGGTGTGCAGTGAGGTCTGGAGGGTGCCTGCAGGATTCTGGACATCGAGCCACGACCCGGGATTAGTGTGGACATCCCACCACGAGGACGCACCGTTGGCAACATCGCCAGAGATGGTCGAGTGGAAACCGGATTTGTACCACGACTCGTACGGGTGCGCCATCCCCACCCGCGGGTAAAGAGTGTCTGCTGATGTGTGGACTTTGGAGATAAAAGCTGACTGTCCAGACTCTTGGGATGTGACGCTCGCAGAGTTGGAAAACAGACCGCTGTACTCTGTGGAAAATGCAGAAGAGGTCGGGGAGGTGGAGGCTAAGCAAAAGGCGCTGTTGCCTGTGCCACTGGTCGGTGTTAGTCCTGACGACGCGCGGCTTGTTGCTACTGTGAAACCTGGCAGACTGGATCCCAAGTTACAGCTGGAGGAGGATCTTTTCCACGGATGAAATCCACCTTTTGAGAAAGCGCTCGAGTCAGGTAAAGTTGTAAGGGGACTGGTGTTGCCAATTTTGTTGCAAGTTGCAGCCAGCATAGCTAGAGGCGTAGTTCCAAACCGTGGCTCTTCCTGAAACACGCACACAAAAGTTTGGATTTAAAACGGGCAACATATATTGCTGATCTGATTTTCATTTAACCCGGATATCTTTCGACTGACTCGAAATAAAAACGAGACTAACAAATACATTCTAACAACAGCAATTATTAAAAGTATACTTCGAGATGTGATAAATATGTTTGGAGAGACGAGAATCGCGTTTTAGGAAGCATAACCCGAAATTATAAACACGTTATAATCATTAACATTTCTAAAACTTTCTCAGAATATTAACTGCGTCAGATATCTGCTGTGAACATACAGTGGGTACAACATGTATATATAAAAAAGAGGTCTAGATGCCTTTATCGCCATTTGTTTATCTTTAATAATAAATAACGAGTAATTAACACAGTAGGAGACCATTTCTGCAAACTTGAAAGCACACATGTTTATGTAAGCAGCAAGCACTTTTAGTTGCAGTGGAGAGCAGACTACAATAACTTTACGCACAACTTTTGCGCATAAATACAAAGTCGGACTCACCCCAAGTATAGACGTTGCCATATCCAGGGTCTGTGCTGTGATGAGAGTGTTCGCGATTACAATGCTATACGGCTCCAATTTGATTCAGACTCACCGTGTTTGACTCGGGTCACACGGTGTCTCTCTTGGCTCGCAGCTCCCAACACTACCTAGTTGTAGAGAGCGTGTTCTTTGAAGTACAGCTGGCGAGGACGCGCAGCCAATCTAAAAGCTGCATTCATGGTAGGGGACGAAGTCAGCCAATGAGACACCCGACCGCAGACAGAAACACCAAAAACCCCGCCGTCAATCATCTGTTGTGCAGCCTCTGCTCAGTCTGTCATACAAGACACGATTTGGGTTTTTTTTTTTTTTTTTTTTTTTTTTTTAATACATACAGTTATTTTTATGTATTCTCACACGAAGGCTCAATGTCTCCTTTCATTGCAGAATTGAGTTCACACGTCAGTTCTCCAAGAGGTAAGCTTTTCACTCATTTTACAGCATTTGTGGATTGTGGTGACACTGTGTAGTTCCAGGTTTCCCTTCTGATTTTCAATATTCAGATCATGCGCAACACGTCATTGTGAAATTGTTGCTATTTAAGCACATCGTGTCCTGAACAATGTGAGGGACGCTGCTGCTGCTGATGACTTTATCAGAGCAGTGTGTGTAGCCGGTGCATGCTGCAGTGTGTTTGGCACGGTACAGTTAATGCTCGAGGGCAATATGCTCTATCCTAAATTATAAGTGCCGGTGTTCACATTGTTAAAATCACAAATAAAGTTTGGTAAAGAAGCCCAGAAGCAGAAACCCTGACAGCAGGGACGTCGCTCCTCCAACCGCCGCGAGATCATTTACGAGTTGGCTGAATAAACCGCCGTGTCCTTGAATACATAAAGGAAAACAAAACAGATTGTGACTCGTAATGGATCAACTATCACACAGTTTGTTTACTTCCAGCCCAAAAAATATTCGCGCGCTCGTGCGTGTGGTCGTGCCGTACGCGCGTACACTCTGCCAAGCTTACTTTGTTGGGGGGAGTGCAGGTGAGGGGTTAATTAAAAATGACAGTTTGCTTTATCAGCACGTGTGGTAGATGTGTTTTAAAAGACAAGTATTTTATAAGCGGAAAAAGTTCCAGCTTCCAGGTGATGCCTGCTGGAAGGCCGCCAGTCCTCTCCATTAAACCGCTTTACAGGAGGCTCGGTGCCCGCCTTGTATCCGAGGAATAAAATGCAATGCCACTCTAATCACTTACATTTTGCACAATTGAGAGGATGCCGTGTTTCAACAATTTTCCTAAACTAACGATTCTTTTTTTTCTTCTTCATTTAATATCACAATTCCATAAACCCGCATACCACAGAGCTTGTTAAAACGCCCAGGGATAATGACATAATGTAAAATTGACCTCCTCTGACGTGAACCATCATCCCTTTAAAAGTTAAAGCAATTTTCCAGAGAAAGGCTTGGCCGAAAGATGTGCATTACAGTATTCAAAACGGGCAAATAATGCTCCATTATAGAGTATGAATGCTGCCAGTCAACACAGGCGCAATTTGTTCAAATACTCTTTTTGCTTTAAAACCACCACCTTTTAGAAGGGTGAATAAAAATCAGTCTCATCACATACTGAGCGCTGCCAAGACAATTTAATAATTTTGCAATCTTGATAATTTGTCAGAGTGCTGTTCACAGTATAAAATGTATATTTTAAATAAAAGAAAGTTGATTGTTGCTAAATAAGTCATATTCATTCTAGCGTTAAGTAAAACAAAATGTAAGGGCATTTGTTTTCATTATGCTTTAATTGTATTAAAAAATCGGACGATAAATCTACACTATAATTAAATTAACATTATTTTTTTTTAAATAACATGATGTCACCGATTTTAGTCGCCATTAATAATATATGTAGGTATTGCAGTATTCTGTCAGTTTGTTCACATGTTAATATTCTTGTGTGCATTATTATTTGTGTCGTGTTATGCCATAATAAGGAGCTGCATGGCCGTTCTGATTGGAATAATGATCCAAACAAAGAAATCTTCAGGATTCACAGAGTCTTTGTACACCAACAAATGAATTTTTATATGCCTTAAAATGATATGGAGGGAAACGTGTTTGTCACATTAACCCAGGATAATAAAAGAATAGTGATTTTTCAGAAGATGTTTACTTGGGACAAAAGGGGAGAACATGATCTCCCCTTGTCATTCAAGTGAGAATTTTGAGTTGAATATGTAATTCTGGACTCCATTCGTGAGCACTTCTCTGTGGCAATTAGGAGCCTATTACAAGCCATTAGATTGATCAATGTACCTTAAACAATGGGAATGATTTATTTGGTCGAACAAAACGCTCTGCATCTATTGTGATGAGTCTAAGTGGGGGTGCATCCATCAACAAAAGATAAATGATTAATTCAGACCTATTCATTTGAATTCTTTCTACAAAGCCAGCCTCACTTGCTTCAAATCCAGATTATTAAAGCCTCATTTTCAGCATTTTAAACCAGACAGGCTGCTGGATTGGGGCGATGGTATTTGGTTGTGCCCCTGTGTGCTTTCATTTGTATTTCTGCTGAGGGAAGTTTATTTGAGGACATTTAACTAATTGTCGTAATTTCGCGTGCTCATGTGGCTACACCTGTTCCTCTCAAAGGGGCATTTGGGGAAACTATGAGTGCAAAGATGTTTTACTTTGTTTCTGTGCCGCTGAAGCTGCACAGTGTTGTCTGACAAATTACACTTGTATCATCAGTGGACGTGTGAATATTTTGTCAACACGCTTTTACTTAGTAGATCTTCCTCCCTTACTGATATTTCTGGGTTGAAATATTTATTCTGTTCCCTTGTAAAATGCATAGATGATGATAAAAACAGTTTCTCTTTCTAGCTTTAAATGACAACGTCTGCGTCTCATCTGCTTTTCCCCAGGAGTTTGTTCTTGCACTTTAAGGTCGCTAGGTCGTTGTTTATTTTGTTGGCAGGTAAATAGAGACAACAGCATTGGAATAAAACTGATATACATTAAAGTGCACTGTAAAATAAACCGCTTGTCGAAAAAGGATTTCCTGCTGTATGGAGTCGATAAGCTATAAAAGAAGGGGAAATGGTCAAATTGCTCGGACCTGTCAGTATCGAGACGCAACTTGTGGATGTCTTCAGTAAGACGACTGTCAAGACGATTCAAATGTTAATAGAAAGCAGGCAGCGGTTGACAACACAGTCAAGCGTCTGTTGAAGATTAACTACGCTTTCAATGCACACATTTCAACCCACAGTTGTGTGTGAGATTGATCTCTCAGCAGCTCATCAACCTGCATCGAGACTATCGACAGCTACATTTGGAAGTACAGGTCAGCTTGCCAGCTTCCAGTGTCAACTTTCATTTCCAGAGGCTGCATGTTCTATTTTGAGTACGGGGGAGCGAGCCAGTTGAGGTGCCGTCGACTGGTTACATTTGAGGATTTAGCTTCCCACATTTTCTGTCAATGTGGTGGTTTTTCTCCGAGTTGTCGAGCTGTGGTGGAAGTCAGCAAAAAAAAAACCTAACAGTGGGAAATGGCTCCAAAGAAGGTGCAGGTTATGAGGAATAGCCGCAGTCAAAAATGAGCATGCATTGTCGATTATGTAATGGTATTTGGCTCGTTCTGACTGCAGACATCTCCACGTTGTCTTTATTAGGGAAAGGGAGAGGATGCAACAAAGCCGCTGCCACTGATTGGAAGGTTTGGCACTTCATTGAAAATAGGAGTTGTTGGCCTGCCCAATGTTGGGTAAGTAACAGGTTTTTATTTACATAGATAGTGTCGCCTTCACACTGCACGCACCAGCATGTGCTCTATCCACATCTGAGCTATGTCTGCCTCCCATGATGCCATAAATATAAATGCATGTAAGGCAGGATGTAAGCCGAGTACAGTAGAACGCATGACTAAACGGTAGAAATTAGATTTAAAGAAACATTGTGAATTTACATATACAGACAACTTTGAGTTATTCCAGGTTCTCCAAACGGAGCTTTCCCACATTGTGACACTTTATACCGAAACAAGCAAAATGACATGTAGCATAATGTACATGATTTGAGATGTAGCCTTTATGATATCCAAAGAATTATGCAACATAGTCGACTGGAAAATGTTCAGTGTTCCTTAAACCAGAGTGTTCCTCAGGCCGTCCAGTGTCTGGAACCACTTCCATACTCGTCAATGTTCAAATACCACAACACTCTTCTTTCATTACTGCGTCTTAACTGTCTCTGTCTAAATAAAAGCGTGTGAGCTGCTTAAACTTTTTTTTTTTTTTTTAAATGTTTCAAATATTACCGTTTTTAGGGCGTTATAGCAGATGAGTGTTGAGGGTAAACCTGTGACCTCAAAGAGTTGTAGTATGTCAAGAATCATAGTCTTAACAAACCCTTTTTACTAAAGATACTTTGGATTTATGAATGTGGGGTTCATCATCACAGCAGCGTGTGTTCAGATAAAGAAAATAGTTTATTTCTTTGTGACATCTTATTGATGAGAATGCGTCATGATCCATCTGCATTTGTATACAACTGTGTGACAGCAAACCAGAATGAACCAACGACGCTGCTATGGATGCATGTTAAAGGAAAAGCATTGACCAACCCTGGTGTCCACCGGTTTTAAATACCCACTTATCACTCATGCACCGGGCAAAGGTCAGGGTACATCACGCTCTCTGGTCAATCACAGACTCAAGTCACTGTCACAGTCATATGTCAGGTCATTCACATTGTCCACTTCACCTCACCTGCAGGGCTTTGAGGCAACATGCAGGCCAGTTTCTGCTGCAACAAATCATATCAACAGAGACGTCACATTTACTACAACACATGGAGTACCGTTTTTTTGAGGAAACTGTATAAAATTCACTTGCATGTTCATCTCTCTGATTTCATCCGTCAGACACGATTACACCTGCATGAAATCGTACTTTAGTTTAGGATTCAACATGGCTATTTGCCCGTAGTGGCTTGAATGGACTCTCAGTCTCGCAGGTACAATCGGTTTCTGAGGCGCTTTAATGACATTATTCTGTCGTAGATTATTTGCAACTTTCACCAGCAATTTTTCTACATTTTAATATTGATCAAATTGCAATTTACAGAAAAAAAAACAACATAGTTTTAGAACTGAATGGCACTGAAAAAAAATCCAACATAGACAGCATCATAAAAATGCTCTGTTGTGTTTTCAAAAATGGTTCTAATGTGCAATATGCTTTGGCAATGATGACATACCCACAATGAACTAAAGGCTGCAAGATGTCTCTTGTCTCTTTCTTCTATATCAAATTATACTAATATATGCGGGGAGAAGGGTGGTGCATATATGATGTTCGTGGTAAGGGTGTAGATGTAAATAAAGTTGACAATGAGCACCATCAGTGAAATTAAATAGACGCCACCTTTTAAAAACAAACCACTTAAGACATCGATGCAGCAATTTGGGAGCACGTAAAAGTCTATTCGAAGTGTTCTTGTTGGTCAATAAATCGACGTAATCAAACACATGACTTGATGTGAAGAACGACCAAAAGGTGAGGTAGTTTACGAATATTCAAATTCTCTGAAATATGAACCCGAGAGTCAAAGAGTTACTACACTGTCGGTGAGATTTTTATCAGTGAGGTAGAAACCTTGACAGGAATCTGTACTGCATGGCCACAGTGTGTGTTTGGAGGCTGACACACTGTCTTCACGTCCGACCCGGTCAGACAAATCCACCTTGTCAGCATCGACCAAGACCTTCAGCACGTAATGACAGGGCAGACCCTCCATGCAGCCCCCTTTGAGCTGCAGGACAGGGCCACAGTGATAGGTTATCTTCTGCTCAGCTGACAGGTTCTCATCTTTTTGCAGCTCCTTAAAACATTTTTTGAGTCAGAACTGTTGTTTTTAAGTAGCCTAGAACGTTTCATAAGAGCTGAAAACTGCAGGTTTTGAAGGGACAAAAAAGCCCCATGATGTCGAGACAAGTTTCCAGTGACTGTACTGGATCAGTGAAGCCACATATGTTGTTTCAAATAAACTGCAGACAGGCTGAGGGTATTTTTCACAGGACTCGGGTCATTATATATTCAGGTACGGGATATTGATAACGGAGAATGACCACTCTGTCTAGAACGCGTTTCTTTGGAGAGGTTTGTGCTTCTTCACATGCAGTGTGGCTAAACTGTTTTGCTAGATTTTTGAGCTTATTGCACAAAAAAATCCAACTCTCTCGAGTGCTGTGGTTTCTTTTCTTACCCCAGCAAAACCACAATTTCTTCCTGGTATAAGAAGAAGAAATCATTGAGCTTGTGGCCTGCCATACCTCATTTTTGTCAAAGTGCAACTCCCATGGTTTTCTTCATGAATGAACCACGTTGGAAATGTCAGCCTGCTGTTAGTTGGACGTAACTGACCATTATGCACATAGATGAGTGTGATTCAGTCAATCTCGCAGCTATTTCTACACTGAGACCAGCACATGTTCTCTTTCTGCTCGAAGGCATGAAAAAGTTTAATGTTTCTTGTCCATTTAACCCCTTATTGGGACATATTGTAAAGTATGCAGAGTATAGTGCATCAAGAAGCCCATGTGAACACTTCATCTCTAAATTATTGCTTAAAGGTCTCAAATCGCAATGTAATGTAAATGTAATGTAAATCAATATTCCAACATATATACATATACACACACATATATCACATATACATATACACACATATATATACACACATCGCACATATACATACATATACAGTATATATTCATTTTATTTTTCCACTAGACAAAAAAAAAGATCCTTTTTCTTTTTCAAACATTAGCTCATTAGTCTGCCTGCATTTTTAGTTTTCATTTATTCAGAGTTGATGGATAGTGTGAAACTATCTAACAGTGTCATTTATGAAACTGAATTAGGCTTTTTGCCTAAGGATAACCAAGTTGATTAAGATTAACGAGCCATTCAACCAGAAAAACAAATAATCTACAATCTTCTGCTATGAACAGCTGTTAATACAAATATCATCCATAACAAGGGTCAGGTCATTTATTAGAAAAACATAAAAACGCAGATACATGTTTTGTTGTTTGCTGTAAGTAGCCGACTTTGCCCTTTGACCCCTATGAACGAATTAATCTATGTGGGAAAATATGCGTGTGAGCAAAATCACACATTTTAATTGTGTGTGCATTGATTGTACAGTTCTTCAATCCTCTTTCTCCTCTTCCAGTTCATCTTTTTATTTGGCTCTCAAGCCACTTTTTCTATGGGGAACACTTCTCTTCTCCCTACTCTTGGGTAGGACACATTTTGATGCCAGGCCACAACTGTTTATTATTGACTACCATTGATGACCAATTAATGAAGTGATTGTACCCAATTTGTCCACTTAATAATAATAATTCATTGCATGTTTTCAATGTAGACATTGATCAACTGTATTTTCATTTCAAAAGATGTAATGGACACATTTCTATGAACTCACAGTCTGTATTAACTTATCAGTCGTCATTAGCTGTGGGAGTTTGCTCTATCCTCCTGTATGTATTAATTGTATTTCACATACACATTTGTGTCTGCAAAAGTCCTTCTCTTCCGAGTGGAGCCAGTCTAAGGTTGTAGGTTGAGGTAGAGTCATTTCTATATGTCTCGCCTCCCTATAAGACGGAGTTTCTACCACCCACTAGTGGAAAACCACACTAAAGACTGACTGTAAATACGCTTCACCTTTCCCTTTGACCGGCGTATTACACTCTACTTTGTAAGTCATTTGCTGTGTAATTATTTATTTAATTAAGAGCATTTTCACAGCTGATGATGGTTATATTGTTACTGTGGATTGTCTTTCTTTTTTTTTTACCCCAAGGTGACACAAGAATATCCTTCAAGTATGTTTGAAAAACAATTTAGCTTTACATAAGGAATTAATGCACTTTGGCAATCTTGACCAATTTCATGCCTATAGGATTTAGCAAACAATCATTTCACAGAGTGAGGGGATAAAAATGGAAAGTCCTGGATTATAGTTAACTGCCATGCCATTATTACTCTTAGGCCCTGGCCATTGTCTGCAGAGTTTGAAGTACACTTGATCTGCTTGTGCCACAGAAAATAAATCTCTCTGTGATCACAACATGAGGCGACGTTTGGCTGATCCCGTTCAACAGCTGAGATCTATCAGAAATGTAATTTGTCCCTCGATTCCATGTACAATTGATCTATTATGGGATTATCTGACCTTGTAATTGGGCGAAGTATTTCATGGAGTATTTTTGAATCAAACGCTCAAATATTCAATCCATTAGAGTAACCTTTTCCTTCTTGTGCACAAAATGTAATAAAAGCCTTGCATAATTTACTGAACTGTTCGGGGGTCATGCTATCGAACCATCAGGTTCTGCACACCAGCACTCTGAGATGGATTGACCTCACTCCTGTTTGTATTTTCAGGAAGTCAACCTTTTTCAACGTGTTGACAAAGAGTCAGGCTGCAGCTGAAAATTTCCCCTTCTGCACCATTGACCCAAATGAAAGCAGAGTGCCCATTCCAGATGAACGCTATGATTTCCTCTGCCAATTCCACAAACCTCCCAGGTATGGGGTCTCATCGTTCACCTATTATTCACACTTCAGATCTGTAGTCGCTGACGGTCTCCTTGCAATAGGTATGAGAAAACATAACAATGTTGTTGACATGTAGCTGCCAGTTTTGTATGATGTATGATTGCTGCTCTACTCCGAGGTTTTCTGTCTAGAAAAAAGCTGAAGCATCTGAACCTCCAACACCTGGTTATCATACACATTTATAGAGGCTGTTAAAGCGGGATGAATTCAGATTTGCTGGGCTATACTGACAAAGTACTAGCGAGATATCCCTTTTTGAATGACAAGAATTGTAATTTTGAAAAGCACAGAGCATTTCAGTGCATGCATGTTAGTCACAAGAACTGCGGTCGTGCTTTTCTAAGTCCAGTATGAATCTCAGTAGCCTGCTTGAACTCAGTTCTGCCCCTCTTAGCTGTAACTTAAATACATGCAGGACAGATTCCACTAATAAGTAAATACACTCGCAACCATACAAATGAAAACAGCTCTACCCTGCCTGCCTCTCTCAGGATGAGGATGCCGATATTCCCCATAATTCTTATTATATATTATTGTGTTATATTAGAACAAATCCCATGAAAAGACCAAAACCAACAATGAATTGATCCTACTAACTCAAATCGCCTGTTAACGTGGGCATTATTGTTTATTCTGAGTAAATCCAACATACAATATTACCAAATGTGTATTAATGCAGGACTGAAAATAGTCCCCAGCAAACACACTCTTTACTCCTGTTTGAGTAACATTTACTAAAAAACATCAGTGTTCAGCTGTTTTAGGAAACAATTGAACCTGTTTTTAAAAATGTAACTTTTTAAAGATGTAAGTTCGGGATGTCAGAAAGTATTAGGAGATGGATTAACATAATATTGGTCATGTTTTCTTTCATGGGATTTGTTTATAATAAAGAAACATCTAAAATAACACCAGCCTCAGCTTTTGTGTTCAGACTTTTAAAGTTATTTTTGTGCTGACTTAACTCTATGCCACATGTGTTGTGGCTATACTTTGAGATAGTTTTGTATTAAATAATATTATATTGAAAAAAATGGCTGGTATGTTGTCCACACATGCAACACATGCAATGCAACACAACAGCATCACAAAAGAAATCCTAGTTCTATCTGACGCAATTAAAAAATGTCACGTTTGACAAACGTAGAACTTTTTCCAGGACTGTTGTATAGCAGTTTCTATTTTAGTTTAAATAATATTGATCATTTTTAGTGTCTGAAGTGACTGATCTGTTTTCATGACTCTTCCTGGGTTGCAGCAAAGTTCCCGCCTTCCTTAATGTTGTTGACATTGCTGGCCTGGTGAGAGGAGCTCATGCTGGGGAAGGCCTGGGGAATGCCTTCCTGTCCCACATCAGCGCCTGTGACAGCATCTTCCACTTGACACGTGAGTCACGGGTCGAAAGTTGCTCTCTGTCGTAGGATTTCATGCCATCAAAACAAATCACAGTCATTTATACTGTAGCTAAAGCAGTTGGCAACATTTGGTGGCACTAAATAGCCACATTACCGTCTTTTTGGAAGCAAAGGCTTTAGTTGTGCTATAGCTTTGCTAGTAGGGCAAATAACGTGGTGCATGCAGGGATCAAATATTCCACAGAAATGAAAGGTCTCTGCGTAGTTTAGGCTTCACACAATCGGTATCATATTCTGAGGTTTGGAAACACAACAAGACCGTTCAGAAGGAGCGCCACATAATATTGTAATGTGATTCCGAATGCCAGCTTGGCTTTGGTGGAGTTAAGTAAGTTAATAATAAACATGTTGTGAGGATGAAGGTTTCCTTTTTTTTTTTTTTTTTTACACCCTGCATACATTTCTAATAATAAGTGCCCTATAACCCAATAAATAAAACAATACAAATAATATTACCACTGTGTGTAATACTGGTGATAACAGTAATTGTTGTAATGATAATACAAATAGCGTATATTTGGAATGATTCAAAAATACTGCGTTCTGTGACTTTGTGAATGTACAGATGTGAATATGTCAGCAAACTATTCCCAGTCTGTCCCTCACTTTACAGGTGTCCCTCAACTTCTTCTGTGTCTCTGACATGGTGTCTGACAAGTGTTTAATAATTCACGTGTTACACAGTAGGATCATTCAAATTACAGCGACTGAAAAAAAAAATGCAGAGACCCTTTTAAAAGTTGTTGATTTTTTATTTTTTTTTTACTGATTGTCTGCGGTTATTGATTTTCCCACTGTGTGAACAGAGCTCTGATTAGAGAGTTGTTGGTGGCAGGAATGGAGCGTCTGGATATAAAGGGTTAAGATTAAGGCCATTTTGCTATATTATAATTTTTAATGACTTAAATTTAAGTTAAAAGATAAGGCTGATTGTCAACAAAACCCAAAACCAACAAAGTGTTAGTCCTTCTCTCAATACTTTCAGAACAAAACAGTCCAAACAAACAACAAAAACTATATAAATATATAGTTGTTGTTGTGTTTTAAAATGTAAAAAGAGGATGAGCACAGGATGATACAGCTGGGCACTGTAGTTTTTAACAAACGTTACTCAAAGAGGAGTAAATAGTGTATTTGTGGGGGACTATTTTCAGCTGAGGATTAATACACATGTGTTGCACTAGTGAGTATTTACAGCCGCAGGACAGTGTATTAGAGATGGACTCAAAATAAACTCCAGGGCCTATGTTGATAGTATTGAAGGAACATGTCAACCAGTGTAACAGTGCAGCTGACTGATGTGTGTTTAACTCTGGAGGTCTATGGCACAGAGCAATAAACTATATCACACACATGCAGTGAGTAGGACCGGTTCATTGTTGGTGTTTGGTCTTTTCAGGAGATTTGACAGTAAAAAAAAACATAAAATATTGTCAACCATGAGTTTTTCATATTTCACGTTACATCATTACTTAAATGAATTTAATGAATGGAATTTTTTCTCATGATTTGCCCACTTTTTGAGATATTTATTTACATGATGTGAAATATATATATACATTATTTTGACTTGGGTTATATGTATTTTTAATATCATAATGTACATGGTTAAAAACACCCACAGTTCCTTTTCATATGGGCCCAATGTGTGTGCCAGATCCTCACACACAGTCCTTTCTCCTCACACAAGGAAGACAAACATCCTCAATAATCATAAGTAGGACGATCGAAAGCTTCTCGTGTGTGTGTGTGTGTGTGTGTGTGTGTGTGTGTGTGTGTGTGTGTG
>CALSCE010009132.1:3160884-3192668 GCA_943593645.1 Bovichtus variegatus
GTGTGTGTGTGTGTGTGTGTGTGTGTGTGTGTGTGTGTGTGTGTGTGCGTGCGTGTGTGTGTGTGTTTAAATCCTACTGCTGTGGCATGCCATTGTTTCCACTCTCGTGAAGTCCTTGGAAACAATGCGGTATGTTTCACAAGTTAACCATTAAACATAGCTGCTTTTGTTTTGCAATTATATTTAACTGGTGTCAGGCAGACTGCAACGTTGAAGCCACTGTTTTTTATATAGCTTGTTTATATAGTTGCGGAGGATCACAGTTTTTTTTCGTGTCACGAGTGGCATGTTTTTTGTCTGGAAATTAGCAGAAGGGTTTATGAAGGTACTACAGAGAGATGCTCAGCGCTAGTAACATGAAACTGTGATTCTTAGTGCAAACTGAGGACGCAAGCAATTGACATGAGTCTGATTTAAACGTGTGTAAAAAAGTGTGGAAGCTATGTTAATCTTTAGAGATCAGCCTTGATTTCCTGCCATTTCTGTCTATGACATTAATGTATGCATTCCTTTGTTTAGAAGTTGTACGATTTGAGAACAACAGGTTTTTACAAAGGCATGAAGGTAAAATAAGTTACCACCTAGTGTATTGACATCTTTTTGAAAAGATTAAACTTTTTCCAGGGAGTGGTCCTAGTGAGTTTTCCTCTCGGTGTCTCAAAATACCACCACTAGTTTGCACGTTATGAATATTTTTCATCCCCTAATGACTTTGAAAAGCCTGCGTAAACAGTGGATTTGCTTTCAACAATACCTTCCAACAACTATTAAGACGCTTGATGACATCCTGAAAGCTGATCCCGTTGAATGGCTGGTGCTCCCTGGTCTCATAACAAAATGCTTTGCAGGCTAAGTGTTCCCAGTGCTTCTGCAGTGACTGGAACACGGCGGGATCCTCGCGGTCTGAGACAAGACACAGACATGTTCTACTTCATCTGCTCTTCTGTTCCCCGCTAGCAACTCTGCCAGCTCACCTGGCCTTATTCCCAGACGTTTGGTTTCCAGCAATTAGATGTTTGAATGCTCACACAGTGTCCCCCTCATCTCTGCAGGAATGCTCGGGTTCACTTCTAATGAAGACTTATTTACGGTTGCACAACACTCTGTAGGAGTCCAGCCTTCGGATAACTGCGGTGTGGCACATTTATCTTTAGGGACTGGTTGTGGTTGTGGCCAGCCGACTGGAAAGTGGCTGTTATTTTTGGCGTGGACTCTCCTCTCGCTGTGATACTGATGCTTTCAGCACCTGAACTCCTGGTTAAGTTAAGGCTCTTTCCTGATCAGTTGCACAGAGCGGGACAGATGTTACGCTGCTGTATTCTTTACAGCTGAAACGTTTGGTCTATTAATCGATTAGGCGATTGATGATTAATCCGCAACTGTTCATCGTTTAAGGCATTAAAAACAACGTGACGCCTGTCGAACTAAAATACATAACAAATAAAATCAACGTGGATTCGGACCAAACTATTATAATTTATTAACGTACGAAACATGCAATTAATTTGCTTTCCTCAAAGCCATTAAACTCCGGTCAGACGACAGTAATTTCACCTCGCTGATCATCTTGAAACGCACTTTGTTCAAACTCGACAGACACAAAATAAAACTAGAGACTGAATGAATAACAGATATAAAACAGAAGTAACGTCGCCACAGTTTCCACTGTGTACTAACCCCACTCGTCTACTGATAGGAAAGGGATCCATCGTCTAGTTTTTACTGGCTTCTCCCCCATGTTTGAACAACCAGCATGTACAGACTACGTTTGGTGGAAAAAGGTGTTATTGTCATTCAATGTCGGCAGCGTTACAGTACCATACATTAGTACCTGTTTTTTTCCTGTACTAAAGCTAATGACGTCCTTAAATTGTCAAATACAACCGAAAATGTAACAAATCTGCGGAGATTATTACAAGCAGGGAATCATTTATTAGTCACTGTAAACCCAGACTTGTGCCTACAGCAACTGTAGCTGTGGTAACATCCAACAGACCAATGAGCTCCTTGTTTAGTTCTTTGGTTGGTTTGCAGTCTTGGATACCTGGAAAACACCTTCATAAAACACCGTGGTTGACAGACTTATGGAAATATGTTTTCCAACTAGTTAAATGACGACATAGGCCTATTGGACTCCTGTGCATTAATATCCATGTTAACAAACTACATCTGGAAAATGCTAACAGCTGCATTCAGTTTGTTCATCAAAGCTGCAACACTGGGACTGATGCTAGGTGCTAGCTGTCTATTTTCAGTTACTGCTTGCTGGGGCTAAAGTCAGCCGGTAACGAATTGACAACATGTGTACCTCTCCAGAAATGAGTCCTATTCACTCACCTCTCAAATGTTTCACTTTTTAAAGAGCTCTAATATCCTCAGTGACTTCCACATGAATATTCGAATCCGATGATAAAGAGCGAGCGATTAAAGCAGTTGGCTTCACTTTGCTGAGAACGTTGCGTTTGTGTTCGGTTATTGCATCATTCACAAGTCAGCCCACAATACACTAATCGCTTATGGTGAACAAATCAAACTGATTGTTTAGCTACAGGCGATATGAACGAACTGGATTGACTATTCAGACAGAGGTGATTTATGGCCAAGCTGCCTCCTCACTGACGCCAGTAATGGCTGGTCTCCAGGAATTCTGCCTTATCACTCAGCAACTCACAAATTCTCAAACTTGACAAACATCCAAAACACCTCGTGCAGCCCAGTGGCTTCCACGTGTGTGACTATCTAAACAGATCAGGCACCGAGTGACTCTCTCAGCAGTTCAGCTGCTGATGTTGATGTATTAATTTATACAACCAATACCTCGATTACCTAATTACAATCGTAATTTTTATTTTGCTGCAAATCTTTGACGGCGAGATTGTTTAAAAGAGAGAGATCCTCCCAAGGCCTACACAGGCACACTGTAGCTGGTGGTGCTGAATATAGAGACTCCTATAAAATATAAATATAAACTCCTCATTGTGACGTGATCTGGTATGTCCAACACATATTTCAAATTACACTATACCTCATTTAGAGTATTTCACTAATACTAAACCTATTCACAAACAACTATTAGGTGTTACTCTGCCTAATGATTATATCTCCTTTCGTTCCTTTATGTCATATTGGAGGTCGAGTTTTCCTCACTATTGTCGTGTTCTTATATTTGAAATAGAGACGCATAGAAATCAATTTCAGAAAACTTCCCTTCATATTAACTGTATTTATTGATGATGATATGATGAACATTTCAAAAGTCCTCAGCTGAGGATCATGTCACCGTCCTCAGAGCACATTAAAGTAGTTCCTCTGTCTCACAGATCTCTAGTTTACTACATATTTTACACCTTTCAGGTATAGTCTTCTCCCATTGGTTGGCTGGGGCCAGCTCCTATTGGCCCCTTGTTGGCACTTAGGCCACGCCTCTCAGCGCTTCTCTGCTCCAATCAGATCTTCTGTCACCTTTTAGGTGGTGTATTCTTCCTCTTCAGTTTACAAATATTGCTTCTTATTTCACAGTAGATTGTCTACTAAGTTACTTAAGTCAATAACATCTTACATATCACATATTATCTAAATGAGGAACAATAAGGCTCATTGTTTACATATTGATTATTCTCACACTATTGAGACGCATTATGTGTTTGTTTTTTTATGTCAACAAATCCTATGATAAGAATAAACCAGCAAAGCTTTACACAACTTAATACTTTCACAACTACTTTCAGACCTCCTTACCTACACCACTGAAGTTTCATCTTAAAGAACAGTGTGTGGTAATAAACACACGTTTCTTAAACTAGGGTAAATAGTGCATTTGATTGGGACTATTTTTAACAGCCCATTAATACACTGATCTGTGATCACTGACATAAAGGAATATTCTATTGTATATCTGGTATTTTGGTACAAAGGCTATATACTTATTAGGAGGATTGATTCATTGTTGTTCTTAGTCTATGCTGTTGTCATTAGCTTGGCAACACTTTTACTGAACAAACATTTTCCCAAGTTTAGCCCACATACATAATACTTTTATTAGAGCTGGAGCACATTTCTCATATTAATCCATCATTCCTCATGAATCTTTAGAGTGTATCTCTATAGAGTATATGCTTTAACTGTATATTAGTAGACACTCTGACGCCTGTATGCAATGTTGTTTTCTGTGGCACTATTGTGGAGGCTTTAGCTTTTATGAAGAAACGCTGTTTAAAATGATTCAAAGTAGTAGTTACACTCTTACAGATACTGGATATGTTGTGGCATGAAAAATTTCATCATATTGTTTCTTTATCTGTTTCTTTTTTATGTTCAGCCACGATTCACTGTGTTGTAGCAAAGTTAACTGGTTTATAAGAAGCCAGCGACTCACTTCCTACGCCACACTTGGACATAAATACAGCGTGTTGTACTGGGTCCTAGCACCTGCCGCACTGATGTGTCTTATTATGCTTAAAGATGAGAAGAGAAATAGTAATGTCACATTGCAAATCAGTCAGAGAAATAATCTTCCCTGTGCTGTATGTGTTTTTTTTTTTGTATATGCTAGTTGTTGTTTCAACTGCAATTCTAAATCTAGATCATTTAGCTGTGGGTATCATCCTCCCTTTGTGTGTTTTCGGGGCTGTGTTGAGGTGCTGTCACAGCATTTAAATGAGCATTTTGCTTCAGCGAGAGTGAAGAGTTTTTGTCAGCCTCCACTCATCGTGGATGATTAGAGCAAAATGTCTACCCATCTTGACTGGAGATCGCCACGGCTCCAGATAACATGCCCGGTGATTGAAGGTCGCAATATTTTGAATTCTAATGGGGCTGCAAGATGAATTGCCTGAAATAGACTGTAGAATCTTCCGGCTTCCTCCTCGTGCCCCCCTTCCCTGTCCGCTGTGAAAAGAACCACTGGGAATGGCAAGGCCCGATGATCATAGAATTATTGGATGGTGATTCTAAACCCTTCAAAGAGGAGTTGCTATGGAGATCTCGCTCCAAACTGTGAAATGATTCACCTTTGAAAGGCTGGAGGGCCTGAAAGCTGAACACATCATTGTTCAGGTGGCGGTTGGTTAGGAAATTGCCGGTGCCTGTGCAATCAGCAGCACTATAGTAGTTAAGGATCTAAAAAGGTTTGTTCTCTGAATGATGTGGGACAACAGTGGTGTGCATATGACGGTTCCTTTCAATCAAGGCACTCTCATGCTCCGCGGTTTAACAAAATAAACGGGATGACAGAGGTTAAGTTAATGATAAGGGGAATTAACACTGTTGTTTTCCTAGTTAATGAAAACTGGAACCTTCACTTTTCAGCTGCACACACATCAGGCTTGTGTGAGCGGCTTTCCCCCACGTGTAATCTTTTTTTTTTCAGTTAGTGATATCAAACATTTTGGAAAGATGCACCTTTAATGCTCAGTTTGGTACGAGACACTGCAGTTGACAGTAGATTACATAGGACTTAGAGACATGTAGTGAGATACAGATATTCATACTATCGAGCAATGTGATTTCACTGTGATCTATTTTGAAAGCTGGGATAAGGTTGAAACCATGAGTGTTTCCCTGAAGGACTCAAACCCACCATTTTCATGTGTCAAACTGCTTTTTAGCAGCCAATGTATTTGCCATAATTGACATACCCAAAGAAACAGCTGAATATGCCACAAACTCTGTTACAGAAGCAGCGTGCTACAAATTGCTGTCAAATTCATGTATCTTAAAATGAATGTCAAGAAGATATTTCCTGAATGAACATAAATACCTTTATGTGCATCGCCAGTGTTTCTATGTTGGGAAGACATCCATAATGTGCTTTTCCTGACAGACTCATAAAATAGCTTTTACTGCTCTGAATACCAGGAGAATTGCGGCACTGAGTTTGCATGAACATTTTAAAAGCGGCGCAAGGAATGCAAGTTCTTTAGATGTGCTCTTACCCATCATGCATGTGAAAACATGCACAGGAAGTTGGAAGTCAATGAATACTGTAATTTAGCTGAATTATGTTGACCACATATCCTCCCAGGTAGCAACATCAGAGGAAGCAGCTCAATCAGTATTGATCTTGACTTGACTCAGATGACTGCCTTGTCTGTGTAGCTGACAGAGAAGTAATGATATAAGCTGGAGCTCGCTTGGTGGTTTAAGATGTTAAACTTGTACAATCCAGAAATAGATTGCTAATTTCTTTTAATTTGTTTATATTGAGAACTATTTTCTTAAATGTGTTACAGTGTCATTATGCATGGTGAGGTTAATATTAGGAACACTAACAAAGCCAGTAAAATCAATTAGTTTTCTTCTATATTTTCCTTCCTTTCTAAATGTGTCTCATTTGTAAATGTCAGTTCCTGGAGTTATATCTTCTCAGGCTGCACCAGCCTGCAGTGCTGCTGTAAGTCCATAATTTTGCAGAGCTTAGCCTGATCCCTAATCAGGCCATTGAACACCACTCACCCTCTAAAGACTAATCCTTTTGTTCTGTCAATAAAGGAGCACCTGTTAATAGTGTCTTCAAAACATACCCTGTTTGAAATGAAGCAGTAAAATTCAAATTGTAAGACAAACCTGACTCCTGAAACCGGGCCTTTCCAACCTCTTTCTTCTTTTTTTGTGTGTTTTAACTGTCTTGCATGTGGCTTTTGTGTGGCGCCGCAGACTCATAAGAGCTGTCTTCACAGAGCCCTACCCAGACCCAGTTGTTAAAGGACTAATTGTGGAGATTGCCCCCTCAGATTTCTCTCCTCTTTCACCTCGGGCATTTGTTCTCTGGCTCTAAGCCTTGAATGGGACGGCGGTAAAGTAGATGTGAATGTTAAATTAGGCGAAATTAATTAAAGCAAATTACTTTGGAATATGTGGCAGTCAGAGGAGAGTGTCAGCTGAAGACTAAATAGTGAGCGATCAGCTGCTCCTGCTCCATGAAAGCCTCTTTGAAATTTTGATTTATCAGCTTTTTATAAGCGATGTATAACAATAGTTAGAAACTGGTGATTACTTATTTAAGAAAGTAAGAAATGTGTTACGAAATGATTGTGCTTGCTCTAGGTGTTTAAACATTTTTAATAAATGGACTGACATATAGTCATTTCTCATGCTTTCATTAACAGTGATTTATACCAATCATGAGTGTTTTATTCACCAAGTGAACCTGTTCTTCGCTCCTCATTAATATGTAATCAATCGAACAACAGACTTGTATGTATTTTTACATTTGAAACACAGTGTGTGAAAACTGTACATCATACTTGTTTATAATATATGTATATTCTTGCAGCTAACAAAATGATTACATTGCATTATATTTTCTAAATTCATGCAGACACAATAGCAAATTTTCATCCCAATCAGTGATGAACAGGGAGCTGGTAAATTGGAGCAGCAAAACAATAATTCCACTGATTAGCCCCTTTCTGTGCGGCGTAAGTGAACTGTTTATACTGTGGAGTACCTCTGCAAGAGGAGAGGAACCAAAACAGCCTGATTAGGCAAAGAGTAATTGGATAAATTCATTTCACCATGAGGACAACGTACAGGATGACAGCTTGCACCGAAGTCTATAGCTTCTGTTGACTCGCATGAGCACTAAGCACACTGGCATAGGACTGTTGGATGTCTGTCATTTCTAATGTTGAACTTTGATGTTTAGATGTGACTGATGAGTGACGGTAGATTGTAAAAGCCTGTAGTTCAGTTCCATCAACAACGTTTCCCTCCTTAATTCAGTGGAAGAACAAAATTCATTGTTCTGTGTGTGTGTCTGTGTGTGTGTGTAAGATTATTGGAGGGTTTAATATTGGTTCAGTTTACAATTAAGTGTCCCGGAAATCCCTCGGAGCTTGTCTCAGAGGCAATGGTTTTTCTTAATGAACAAGACTGAGAGTCTGCTGCTACTCTAGGGTCGTGTCGAGGTGGTAATCCTAGATTTGGAAAAACGATCAAACTCTCGCAAAACTCGCAACCCGACGACCTGTCCTCAGCATAACCATTTGAGCTCAATGCCAAACCTTCACCATCTCGCAAGGCTGTACTTTGAGCTAAATGCTAACGTCCTCATGCTAACATGCTCACAATGACAATGCTAACATGTTGGTGTTTAGTAGATCATGTTTACCATGTGTATCGTCTTAGTTTAGCGTATTAGCGTATTAGCATGTGTGTCACAGTTCATCCTATGGGGAACAGGAACATTTCAGGGCAACAGTTGTTGAAATATTTTAGTATTTAATAAAGTGGAGGACTGAGAGACGTACTTCCCTCGAGCCATGCAGCTAAAGCAACACTCAGAGATCGAGACTCGAGATCGTCTCAGAGACACGTTTTCTTGTTCCTCTGTTGACAACCAGGATATTTATCTTCATCATTCAGACTTATATGTCTGATAACTTTATACATAATGGAGTTCTGCAAAGATTTGCCTGATTCTTAGGTATGCTGTTGCTCATCATGACAACTACATTCAGCTATGAATCGTCAATATTTCCTACGTGTATCGCTGCTGGAACGTGTTGAGAGACGACGTGACAGCCTCGTGATGAATGGTGTGAATCACTTCGGTGACGTTATTATCTCACAGGGCCTCACCTGTCAACAGACTTCCAATATTCAGGTGTCAACGCATGAATATGGATTGTTTATAATGTTGAGACTCCACCATGCACATTCCAAACATAGTGTCCCTCAACACGGCAATACTTAAAGCCAAGTCCTCATTCACCTGACATCCACTTCCCTGTTGAATGAGGTGGCATTCCCATTAATGCCGAACCTCACGAGTCCCTGGTGATTGATTTACAAAACGTGTGAAGCCATATTCCAAATCCAAATATACTAGATTTATATAAGTACTATGTAACTCCAGCATGAAGCTTCTTCAGTGGTAGAATATATACTCAAAACATACTTTTTTCTCCTCTACATTTATTTGATGGCGTTTCACAGATTGAGCTTTCACATATAAAACATGATGGGCTTATAAAATATGATGTACTGCTGTTGAATGAATTACCCAACATTTAAAATAGTTCAAGCTACAACAGCACAATGCGACTTACTTATTTACGACTTACTTTATCAGCGATAATAGTCTAATAATGTAATATTAATACTAATATCATATGTAATAGTATTGCAGGCACAAGGCAACATTTTTCTAAATTATTTACTTCAAACACATTTTGCTAATAATGCTTAAAAACGTTTACTTAAAAGTATAATATGTAACATTTCCGCATTAAATTGTCTAAAACAACTAGACCTACGTTATATATTTTGTTCAGTTGTGTACTTGCATTATAGCAAATGTTTCTAAAAACTTTCAAAACTAGAAAAAATCCATGATTTGAATCAAGGTAACGGTGCGTTTGCAACGTGTCCCCTTTGAACGTGCATCAGCGTTGTTGTTATCTGCCAAGAGATGCCATGAATTGGCTTTTTATCCAGTTTTAAGCCACATTTTTACAATTCACTTTTTAGATCTTTGTCGTTTTTAACTATATATTTTACTCCGATGAAGGATTTTAGTCATCGGACATCTAGATCTTAAATTATCAAAGAAACAAGCTGAGCAAATGTTAGCGCAGGAGAAACACTGATTTTTAACATAAACTGTTTTGGAGAGGAGAACTCTGCAGATATTTTGACTCCTGGTAAAATCCTCCTTAACGATAAATTATTAATTAACCCTAAACCAGGAGAAGTTGACGCCACCAAACTCGTTTGAGTGAGAGACCCCAAGTGGCAAAACATTGCATGTTGTGCGTTTAAGTGACTTTTCACTTCATGACATCTTCAGCGAAGGACTTTTACTTGTGATGGATTATTTTTATATTGCAGCGTTGCTACTTTGACTAAAGTAAAAGATTTGAATATTTCCTCCACCGCTGACGTGCTAATCTCCCTTTTATATGTAAGGGTATTTTAAAACAAGCAGTTCAACAAATGTATGGGTTGTAAATAAAACATGTTGCAGTCCACTACAGTTGCACTGGTAATGTTAAAGTCTGTCACTCTCATGTGACAGATGTACACCCTTGTGCGCCCCCCCCTCCTCCTCCTTCACCCCCTCCCTCTGCTGGAGAATCAGGAGTCCTGAGAGCCACTGCTGGCTAAATGGTCTGCTTCAGAGCCTCATTACCTAATCACCAGCACAGCCAAGACGGCTAAGACACAAATGATTAGGGAAGACTGTCATCTATCATCTATGAATGTTGACATTTTTCTCTTAAATCACACTCACTTTTGTTTATTTCTCATATTTTTTAGCTCAATTGCTAATAGTTTTAAGACAGAGGGGTACAGAATGCATGACCATACACTCCGCTTCATGCGGATTGACACACAAGTATGTTTTGCTGCACTTAAAGCCAATTTTAGTGGAACTAATTTTGACACTGTAAGCTGTTTTTTTTACAGTTCTGACACTTGCACACTGAAAAGAAAGATTAAATATATTCCTGAGTTTTTTTTTATTGTATTTGTTATGACTTTCCTGTGACTCCCACTGTGCTTTTTCATGTAGATGTTTATTTTTTTCCCCCCATATTCTCTGCAAACAACTAATGATTTTTTTGAGGCAAAATCAAATCACAGTTTCACATTCGATCTCAAGAAGTCAATGTCATTGATTCTGTGGCTATGATTCTGTCGCTTGTACTATATGTGTTGTTGTTGCTGCTCAAAAAAAATAAATTCTATACTAATACTCTCACTGTGTGTTTGTGTCCTCGCTGCAGGTGCTTTTGAGGATGAGGATATCATCCATGTTGAGGGAACAGTGGACCCAGTGAGGGATATGGAGATCATCCACGAGGAGCTGAGGCTGAAGGATGAGGAGATGATCGGCCCTATTATTGACAAGCTGGAGAAGACGGCCATTAGAGGCGGTGACAAGAAACTCAAACCAGAATACGTGAGTCAATGTCCCAGCAGGCCCTTTGCGCCCCCTCACAGCACGGCACCAAATAATAACCCTCCCACACACATGACCAAGAAGAAAAAAAAAAAAAGTATGTTTTTTTTTAATCTCCCTCCAATAGGTCTCACCCCTCCCCCTGCCCCATTTTTTCCCTTTCTGAGATTGAAAGTGATCAGGGGTCAGGGGTTTTCTGCTGTAGAAATCATTAATAGAGAGTTACTTATTCAGCTGCTGACCCTGGGTCACAGCACTGGGCTAATGAAAGTGTTTCCACACAGCTCTTTTCATCTTAAGTAATACTCAAATCATGGCACAGCTCTTGCTCATGCTTATACACCTACAGAAGCTCAGGAAATTGTATAAGGCCATACAGTGGGTGACACATATACCAATACCTCGCTATAAATACCGTAAATGTTTAGAATATTCTTTGACAGCGGATTCGTCGGTTGTATGCAGCAGGGTGCAGGGCCAAATGCAGGGTAAGATCAGAAAAAAAAATTCACATCCTTGATGTCAGATCAGAAATGTATGTGGATGCACACGCATTCAGATTGTCATATTGTTAAGGTAATGAGGCTGAGCTGCCGATTTTAGCAATGATTTGGTTGTAAATGTCTCGCGATGCCCTTCCATCCTCGGAGCAGGATAGGATGGGCTAGCACGCGAGGGTATATGGCCTTTCACTTGGAGCGGCATGCCCAATTTCAGGCCCCAACACACCGAGGCTCTGACCACTCATTACACTAACGAGAGGGGCTTTTTCACCTGCTGCAGAGGCCCCACGTTTGGTTGGTTCCCCTCAGACTAAACACCCCCCCCCCCTTACAGCCAACAGCGCTTCCCCACACCCCTGTAGCCACACAGACAGGAGCCATTCAGGCTAGGCAGGTGGCCGCTTACGCACATAATTGCTAACAATTTTAGGCAATGAATAAAAATGATACATTACTTGTCAAAGGTTGTGCACACGTCGGCAAGTGAAATCTATAGAAAACCTCTTTAGATGGCAAAGAATGGTGCTTATCAAAGGCTGCAGCAAGCTTTTAGATGGGAGGGATTGTGTGATTGTCTCACAGGCTGCGTCTGGCGTTTCACACGCTCAGCTGTGCACAGACACGTTTACATGTTTATGTAAGCGTCTATATATGCAGAACAAGTGCATTAAGACTACGTCTAAAAAGATGTACACTTTAAATGAAACAATAGGGTTTGTGCTTTCTTCTGTAAAGCCACAGTATGCTCAGACATTAATGGGAAATTATGTGTAGAAGGTGATTACTTCCATAGATTTTTCCTCTTTACTGAGTAATTTACAAGACCTTTGAAATAAGATCTAATTTCAGTTTCCTCTGAGCTCTACAGGTCTTTATGTGGCCTGAAATTTCCTGAACAAGAACTGCTTTTATCCTGCTTGTAGTGGATTTACAGAATAATCTTACCATTTAGATATCTGCTTACTGACACAATATGATGCAAGATTGTGCACCATTCACATTTATAGAGCTGGTTTAATGGACACAATAGTTTCCGAGAAATCCTAAATAATTTCTTTTAAACATGCTTTTTCACATTTTTATATGTCCTGTCAGAAAAAGTGAAATAAGTAGTAACTAGTAATAACTAGTGATTTGCTATATGAAAAAGATGTTAAAAGAATATGAAATTCTGGAGTTATTATGATAAAACCACACAAATCTCTATGTTGCAAAATATAAAATTAAAGTGCTCAATAGCTTCTTTCAGAGAAATGTAGGCATTGTTGTCAATTTCCTGTATATTGTTACTACTATACAAAGTATAAAGACATACCTTACTGTGAGAAAGAACTACTGTATATATTAGTATATAATTATGTCTTATAGTGCATGCACTCATAAAAGAATAATGTTGAATATTAATGTACTTCCTGCTGAAACAGGATGTTGGGGAAGGAAAAAACACATAATTGGGTGATTTAATATTGTAAACTAAAAAGGATATCAGTTAGCAAAACAAATGCTGTTTAGTCTGATTAGTAAGGATTTAAAAAAATCTTTCAAGTTTTATTGCTTTTAGTTTTCACACACTTACTGCTGAAGATGTGCTGTTTAAGAAAATGGGATTTTGTAAGGAAAAAAACAACCAAATCAGAAATTCTGAATTTATTGTAAAATAGTATATAATGGTTAAATTTTCCTGCCTGGATGAAAAAGTCACTGAATATTTTTTATTGTTAGTTTTTTTTTAGCTAAATGTATGTGCATGCAGCAGCACAGGGCTCATATGTATGCATTGTTGTAAAGATTTAAATCCATTTTGCCTGTGCTGTGTTTACAAGAACAATGTTTCATTGCTTTTGTCCGTGTGAATCCTCAAAATCCCTATCCTTACAAAACAATAATAAGAAGCCGGCCCACCAGCGGCGCTTCATGGTGGCAGGCATATGTGTTTGACCCCTGTGGGACCTATATGCCTTTTATTAACACCTGCCTGTTAGAGGAGCGCTGCACGGCGGCTGCGAGCTGATGAGGGAAACCTGGAGCGGGTTCAGCCTGTGTCACTGGCCGTTTGCTGTTTCCATTTCACAGATGATTAATCTCTCTGTGAAGACTTGGGACGGCGCGGGCGGAGTGTATGCAGCTCTTCCTGCGCTCTCTCCCGCTGGCTGCACTCTGGCTGCCTGACTAAAAGGCCTTTAGAATTCCTGTGGAGAGAGATGTGCAGAGAGTGAATGCAGCTGGCTGGGGGTCAGTGTGTGGAGCTTTTTCTGCCATTGTGTAATTGAGGCTCTGGCAGGATTTTTTCCTCAGTTCTTTCAAAAGGGAGTATGATTGTGAAGTGCTGCAAGGGTTTGGGGAGGGAAAAGGAGGTAGGGGGAGTGTTGCAGGGGGTGGGGGAGTTTTTATATGAAGGGGGAGGTCAAGTTGACAGGAACAAAAAGAATGTGTTCCGCTAATTTCTGTGGGGCTGGATCAACAATAATAGGCTCAATTTCTTTATTACAAATTTTATAACTACCTCCCTCCCATTTTCCCACCCTTTTCCGCTTCCAGATCCTGTCAAGACCCAGTCTTGCCTGTGGTCTCAGCCCACAAGTACTTCAGTAATGAATGTGGCATACATAGCTGAAAATGCTCAATATTTTCTCCAGAAGAAACAGTGAATAATTAGTTCTGTATCTCACTAGTGCTTATTCAGTATGACTACATTCTGCAAAGTGCCCGAGGAAGGACTAATAATTCACACCTAACTAACCAAGTTCCAATTAGTTCCCCGCTCTTTCCAATTTAGTCTCCTCTCTCTATCCTTTTCATTAAACAGTCCCGATGGAATATTGATGTTCAAAACTGCGACTCTAAGCGAGACACCCCAGAAGGCATTTTGTCATGATTTAAAGGAGGGAAGGGGGTCTCGTGCATGCCATCCCTGTCAAAGCCAGGCCACTCCTGCTTGAATGCGAGCACAGCCATTGTTCATTTTGGCATCAGGATGCCATGCATTTAGGAAATAATTACCCCATACCCTGCTGGGTTTATATTCTTTTTCATCTCCTTTAATGGCTGCTTGTTCATTCTCTTTTAACCCCAAACAGGACGTTATGTGCAAAATCAAGAGCTGGGTAATGGATGAAAAGAAACACGTCCGCTACTATCACGATTGGAACGACAAGGAGGTAAGCCTTTGATGTTGCAGTCAAATGTATTAATGTGATTTATCTTTGCTAATCTTTTCATCTGACCAAAACAATAAAACTGCCGTTTCCTCCTCTTTCGTTTTTTTGGGGGGTTTTTTCCGTCTATTGTGCAAATCACAAGTTAATGTTATGTGTATCTTTTGTCGGTTGTCATTTGACATTACTTTTGTACGAGCTAATGACATCTGGCCATGCTGATCTTAATTTAGAGGCTTTAAAGTTGCTCCCCCACAGCGCCTATACACCAGACCCTAATTTGATTTGGCTTCACTTATCTCTGCCTGTGCTGTCCTCAAAGGCTACTTTGGAAAGTTTGGATTCTCAGTACTTGCCCTGTCTGCCTTTGCACAGATCGAAGTGTTGAACAAATACTTGTTTTTGACATCCAAACCAATGATTTACCTCGTTAACCTCTCTGAGAAAGACTACATCCGGAAAAAGAACAAATGGTAAGTGCTTCGAAGAAAGACGGCAGCCGACTCATTGCGCTCATTAATCCTCTCCAAAGAGCTTTACTTCTACTTATGTACGGAGTTACATTGATTTCTACTAACTTTGCAATCTGCATTTCAGCTATAAAAAGTGTGTGCGCATGCGTCTGAGTATGCATGAGCTGGTGTGTGAGAAGTGTGTGTGTGAGTTAGTCTCCTGCTGACAGAAACGGTCATATCTTTAGAGAGGATCTGCCTGGAGGTGGCACTAAGTGTGTTCTAACACAACATCCAGCTCTGCAAACCCCAACCAGACCCTGCACTTCATTAAGCGCATACTAGCATATGGTCCCCATTTTCCATCAAAATTTGACATATCATATGGTAGGTTTTAAATGACGAGAAACAAACAAACATGTGTATATTCGAAGCCAAACAAGTAATTAATGTCATCTGGAGAGAGCCAATAAATCATAAGGGTAACACTCTTTGAATATTATATGTGGTTTTCACATGTTGTTGGACATGTTTCATAAAGTATCACTCAACAGTCTGGAAATTCCCACGGATCACAACGGAGACTTTCTTGATACACAGTTTGCTGATAGAAAAAAAAAAAAAACACGCTTTTAATGCTAATATACAGCGATTTGCACTTTTTACTTTGCAGGTGCAACACAATTCCTATTGTGAACGTACTGAGGATGACATTTAATGCAATAAATAAACTTCTTTGCTGTGTTTCCAGCTCTGTTCTGTCAAAAACACTTTTTGTATTAATGTTGTCACTTGGCCACAGTGAAAGCAGATCCAGCAGGCTGGTGTCAGACATCCATTATATCGGAAAGGGCTACTTTTCCACACTAAAGCCATTTTGTCAATAACACCAACTTGTGGATTGTTATCGCACTTTTCCAATTGCCCTCTAGGCTGGTGGTGTCAGTTCTTAAAACATTTATTTTTTAGTGTTTTGCTTGGCAGCGTTGTTTTACAAGGGAAGTTGTTTACCTATGACTGTTTGTGAGAAGGTCCCTGACACGGAAGTATAAGTGTCAGACAGAAGGAGGGGAAGAGAAGTCATAAATCAAATGATTCATGGCATGTGGAACATCCGTCACGGTGTTGCGTGTGTGTGTGTGTGTGTTTCAACTGTGTGAAACGCAATAAATCTTAGAGTTTTTTTAAACAGACGAACAGTAGTGCTCAGGTGTCCTGAGGGCGCCATGATGAACAATACCGACATCAAAGTGTTGATGTTTGACAAGTGATGAGTCACTTCCCTTGTCCAGAGAGGAGCTCGCACCTGTATGGAGATGATTACAGGTAGATCTAGCTGGCCCTAATTGTACAATAAATGCTGCTCTCAGCCCTAATGGCAGCTAGTCTGCGGCAGAGACGCCAGACTGCCATTTGGCTGTCGCCATGCTCCCGTGTTTTTCCACCAGCACAGTTGAGATGATGATACGGTTAAGGACTATTCAAAGCAAACAGCAAGACAAATTGCAATCTCAGCTTTAATGTGAGGAGGAAAAGAGGGTGAATCCTAGAATGAGGCAAATAAGCCAATTTCATCTGTGTCTCTTGGGACATCCATTCAGGTCATTTCACAGGTTCACTTTTTTTTCAAGTACGGTTTTATATTCTAGGTGTTTTTTTTCAGTGCACGTTGCCACTCAGGCTGTAGGTTAATGTCATTCATTTTAGCAGCATGCTCCACAAAACATTATTTTATGAGTTTAATGTATGTAAGTTAATTGATTTCATTATTACAGACACTCAATTGCAGGTTGTAGAGACACACAATTGATTGTTGTAGTATAGCTTTTGTCTCACATGGGAGATTGCGGCAGTTTTATCAAACCGTTTGAGCCTCCGAAAACAGTCCATTGTTAGCCGAGATCATCCTGTTTGGAGTATGGGAACCACATACCAAGCTGCCCTTGTTTAGACAAGAATACACAGTATTAGCTTTAGCAAGCCATCATTAAAGGAGGGATCAGACGAGGAGCAAGGCCTCCTTTCATCCCCAGGTTCTCTGCTGGAGACAGTACATCATTTACTGTTGAGAGGAGCACATGGCTCCAATCCTATACAGTGTATGTGTATGAGAATGCGTACATGTGCATGTTTGAAGTCTGTTTCAGAGGCGACTCCATGCTCATTTGGATGCTGGCGTAATTGCGGTGTGGAGATCAAAGGATCGCTGGGCGAGTGATGTTCCAGAGGAGACTTTACCACACAGCCCTCTCCTCTGTGCAGAGGGGGCCGCCTGCTGCTCACCGCTCCCCTCTCCCCTCTAACCATGCACTGCCCCCTGCACATCCCCGCTCGTAAAAAATGATTAAGGCCGCATTTGTCATGTGTTTATGACTGAGAGGCATTGCGTGATAGGGAATGGCATCTACAAGAGTCTATCAAGAGGCTTTCTCCTCTTTCCTCGGCGTCAGTGAGCTGCCTGGAAGACTTTTTCTCTGCGCCACATACCGTAGTTTGTGTGTTAGAGAGTCATTAGAGCACTGTTGATGATGTGGTGGCTGCAGTCTGCCCAGTGTTAGTGTGTTTTCACTTGTCAGTTAAGTTATTGTTTATTTTACAAGGTGTGGCCTCTCTATCTTTATCAGTCTTTATTTGTTTTAATAGGATTTGATATCAGCTATTTATTCAGTCCTCCTCAGAGAACTAAGAAGAGTATTTTGTAGCACAGTTGAAAATACTCCAGATATGCTGAGATGTTTTTCTTCCTTTTCATTTTTTTTTCAATATTTTTTTTCCTTCTTCTTTTGGACAATGTGCATTAAAGTAAATTGATGCCTCTTAAGTAGATGAGTTGACCTTTAAGGAAACTAGCAAGCGTGAGTGCCTCTGCCGTGTGGGTTCACCGTGTGTGTGTGTGTGTGTGTGTGTGTGTGTGTGTGTGTGTGTGTGTGTGTGTGTGTGTGTGTGTGTGTGTGTGTGTGTGTGTGTGTGCACTATATGTACTTCTGTCTTTAGTCTGTATAGATGTTGTTTGAGTCTTATTATTACAATCATCCAGCCGTGTTGAAGACGTTGTCTCTTTGAACATTATTTTCTTCTAAATGTGTGTTACATTAGGTACCTCTGTCTTTATGTTTTGGAAACCACAACTGAACTAGTTACATACCACAGCTGCTCTTCCAGTCAGCCTTTTTAATCATCTTTTTTTTTTTTTTTTTTTCCCTGCCACAAAGGCATGAATTGATCTTTCATAATTAATTCCCTACATATTTGTCTGGCATTTTGTCATCCAGGAAATCTTCTGCCATGCTTGTGCTCTCATGAGCCACTTTTGACTCTGATGTTGAAAAGACAGCTTGTGTCTGGACAACAATAAGAGTGTCCCGGCCCTTCAGGAGACTCGTGTGAAACAAGTCCTTGTCCCGTTTGATCTCAGCAAAATGTTTCGTTTCATGTTAAGGTGCCATTAACGAAGACGCTGGCTGACTCCACTCCTGTCTACTTTACTTATTATAACTTAAAGGTTATGGTTGGAGGTGTTCTATATTTTTCTTATTGTCACTAAAAACTAAATGTGCCATAAAGCTCCATTTTTATGAACTATCAGAAACATTATTATTAAAGCTACTCCGTTTCTTTTATTACAACGAACATGGACTGTAGTTTATTTTTGAGTCAATCCCACTAACACCAACCTGCTGTCGTAAATACTCACTAACACACAAAATGTGTATCAATCCACGGCTGAAAATAGTTCCCAACATATGCGCTGTGTACTCTTCATTGAGGGAGGTTTGCTAAAAACTTTAGTGCCCTGTGGTTTCAGGAAAATATTTATCCTTTTTAAAGAATCAAAGCATATATTTGTGACCCATTTCTACAGGGATTTATTTTTTATAATAATAGAACTAGTATAACATCAGCATAATCCTAAACCTCTGGTAAAGTCTCACTGCAGGGACTAATGCACTGAAAACGTGAGTAACTAAGCTAAGTTAAAAGAAATCCAACTGCAATTAAAGAAGGAGAATAAAATGTCTTTGCTCTGTTTGGCCTGTAGGAGGAGCTTTGACAATTAAAGTACAGGAAGCTCTGACCGGAGCTGCAGCACGTCAGTTGTCTTTAGGGCTCACACCCGTTTCCCCACAATCCTTCTCCAAACCGATCAACTAGATCCCTCATCTGCTCAGCTTTAGAGTTGACTTGTATTTTGTTATGTGCAATTATTGGTTTTGAAGAAGCCCAGTAATAAGTTAAACATGCATTTTCTTTTTTCGTGCGAGCATCTTGACAAACAGCCAGCCATTTCTGAGAACACGTCAAGATTCAGAGACAGAAGAAAAACTGAGATGGGAGTTGACTATTATGATTCACTGAAAGCCACTCCATGAAAGCAGTCACTGCAGCCCGCTTCAGCTACTCCAAACCATAATTCCCATAAACACAACTGAAACTTTATTGAGTGCAAAACCACTGGCTCCAGCCAAGTTTTTAGGAACTACTATCTGGGGAGTTAGAGTTCCCTTTTCAAAGCCACCAGGGAGATATGTGATCACTTGCTCCTTTATTTTGTGCACAGCCGTCCACTCTCTCCTCATTCCGTGTGGGAAACACTTTCCCATGGTAAGATGTGTACCCTACTGCCCACAGTCAGTCCTAATAGATGCCTTTAGCTAACTTTCAGTGAGAGAAAACAACAGGAGAGGCTGTGTAGTAAAACTGAAACAGATGGTACTAATAAAGTCCTGTCGGTCCCGTTAGCCTGGTTATTGACTGTCCCTAGTCCAGGTAATGAAAGGACACTGTTGACATGTCACAAGTCACCTCGTTGTCTTTGTTGTGTCCCGGTGGCGAAGATACAGCACTGTTGTTGTAACTAATGAGACAGACCCTAAACTTAAAAATAAAAGAGACATTTTCTGCTCTTGTTTGTTCTTTAATGACCCTGCAAGAAATCCTTTTACTCTCCATAACCAAATACAGATTGTCACTTCTCCCTTATTTATCAGGCCAAAGCCCAAGGAAGCTAATGCTGCGTGAGTCTCTTGCAGTTCATAATATATGTAGACACCTCCGTAGCAGCACAACATGCTCGCTCTGCTTTCCTCTGAAGGCGCCCTGGGAATAGTTCCCCTGCAAAGCCAAAGTTTGGCGTTGCAGACATAAAAAGAAATGTCTGCGAGTTTCAAGTCTGTCTAATGATACATTTTGATAGCTTTGGCTTTGTCGAGCTGTGCTTTTTATTATCTTTGCGATAAGGTTAAGCCCGAACACACATGCCACAGTGAGTTGCCTGCAGCCTTGGCAGCTCTAATGAGACAAATAAATGAATTTAGTGTTGCCACATACAGCTCCTAAACGCTTATTATCAGGATTATTGTAGAACTGTTATGAATAAGAGAGGGAAAAAAAGATTCTGGATTGGAAGGAGACATGATTGGCTGATGTTACATATGTCCTTGATTACCTTCCTTCTGCTTTTATTGTAATAAGTGGCATTCTTTGTACTCCCTAGGACAGCTAGACAGTCTGACACACGATGAGAATAAATATTGCATGTGGTAGACATTAAGCTGTCATCCGGGAGAAAAAAAAGAAGAGATGGAGAAATCCATGTGGTGTTCTTTGGCGCTACACTTTGCCTGCTCTTGTCACATTTTGATGACTCCCCCCACTCTACCCCAGCCCCCTTATTTTCTCTCGCCCAGTCAACTGCCATGAATGACAGCATGGATACCCCATATAGAGAATTATTTTGGGTGATGTATAATGTACCATAGCTTTGATAACGTCTCCTCAACAACCATCGTAAAGACGAAACTGGGGGAGATGGGTTTTTTTTTTTTTTTTTTTTTTTTTAAGGTTTTATCTATCATGTGAAAACATTTAAAGTCACAAGATGTGTCTTTAAAAAAAAAATTAATGGCTGTAGTTATCAAAGAAAAAGTTGTTCAGAAAAGCTTGTTACCAGCATACCCTCGAGGTTTGTTTGAGATATGATGTGCGTTGATGCTCTTAATTAAAGCTGCTCCCATTGTGCCTGCGCTGGGTTCTGTTTCCTCCAGCCTGTGATTGCTTTGAAGGCTGAAAGAAGTTCACAATATTGGAGATAGTGTGTGTGTGTGTGTGTGTGTGTGTGTGTGTGTGTGTGTGTGTCTGTGTGTGTGTGTGTGTGTGTGTGTGTGTGTCAGATCTCCTCCCTTCTCAGAGACTGATGTGCAATGCCTTTCCATCCGGCCGTGGCCACAGGGAGCAGAGAGCGTCTGCACTCTTGTCTCTCACCAGCTCACCACTGGGAGGATGAAAAGCTTCCCACAGAGCCGCCGACTTCCCAGCCTCAAAAGCCACCATGAGCTCATACGGCTCATATCTGTCTCCCTTCACAGAGGAAGGGAAGAGGAGGGGGTTAGTATGCGCTGTGTGTCGCAGCATCCTAACCCTCTGGGATGCTCGTCCCTGCAACCGGGGACCAGCAAAACAGAGTCTCCAGGTTTATACTTGATAAGTCTGTGCCTGGCATGTAACCCAGCAGCCGGCCAGATTTGTGAAATGGCTCAGTGACACCTTGGTCTTGGTCCTGTGTGCTGAGGTGTCATTGCAGTAACACCTGGCCAGTGTTCCTAAGTTATTTAAGCCCGCCTGCCCAGATGCCATTCGGCGATCCCTTCCCCACTCGCCAGGTTGGGTGTGTGAGTGATGAAGCTGTGGTGGATGCAGGTAGTGGATTACTCTTCGGGTCTGTCAGCATTTAATTGCATCTGAAAGGAGCACTCAAACCGGAGGTGATGGCCCACCTTTTACAGGCTTAACTAGCTAAGCACTCCTAATAAAGCCAGCCTGTATGAATGTATGTCAGACGCAGGCCCAGGTTATTGTCTCAGGTAGCTGCCCCTGTACTTTAGAAACTCCCATTGTTTTCCCCTCCTGAGCCATTTAAGCAGATCAAAGCTCTGACAAAGCCCAGGGAAGCCCCAGGCATGCGGAAACACAGGAATTATCCCCCCCTCAGGATTCCCACACAAAAAGACAAATAGACTAGCCCCAGAGGGTGGCCCCCTGTGGGACATCTCCATTCAGAGCCAGCCTGTTGTGGGAGCTCCAATTGTTTGTTATTTTCTTCTCTCATTTCACGATATATTGTGCTTTAAATGGGATGTGTTGTAAATACAGCAGGCATCAAATCTAACGCTGAGAACACACAACACAACATATCTTTCTAGGTATAGATAAATAGCTATGTATTCATGTTGCCTTGTTTTTTGTTTCATCATAAACCAAAAAGATTAACAAATGCATACCATGTTTTAGATTTGTGAAAGTACGATTATAGAACTATTTCCCTCCTTGAACCGAGAGCAGCTAGAAAAGCACAAACATGGCTTGTTCCTTAGCTTTGTTTGAGCCTTCAAGCTGGTGAATGATTAGCAGAAATAATGTCCCTGTCACCCTTAATCACATTAAAACGTGGTTAACATTTAATTTTTCCCACTTGATATGCAAAAATTTCCACTTGATTTGCAGCAAAGGCCATTGGAATTCCATTATAAAAAGAATAAAAATTTCAGGCATCATTTGTTCAGAGAGGGATATCAAGACCAGAAAGTGCTGAATCTTTCTATTAACCGAGCAGTGAGAGATGGCACTCAGTGCTGGGAAATAATGGGAGACTGACAAGACACACTCACACACACACACACACACACACACACACACACACACACACACACACACACAATATCTCACTCACTGGATTATTTTTAGTGTAGCCTCGACTTGTAAAACCCTTTTACATGTTTTACATGAACAAATATTGTATCTATTATTTCTATTATGGAAATTCACAAATCCACATAGACGATTATACATTTTCTCTTAAAAAATGTGGATCTTAAGCAGACGATTGCACGTGTTTCAGATGCTGTGCTGTGCTATATCTACCATAGCCTCCGTTGTACAAGCTGCTCTATCATTTTTTTATTCTATATTTTTGCCAATATTTGTTCAGGGTTGTGTTCATCAATGTACTCGTATTTCTGATTGTGTGTTTACTGTCTTAGTTGAAGTGTGTCTGTTGAATTGTTTGTTGTTCTTCTGTTTTTTTTTGGTCTTTTGTATTACTTTAATGTCTTTGTTTCTTTTTTGTTTTGTTTTGTATTGTATGTTAGGACCCCGTCAGAAACGAGGGTTTTATCCCAATGAATATAAACGCGTACAACAACAAAAGAAAAAAATGGCCACATAATAACAAAAAAGAGTCCATTTTCAAGAGAGGAGATACTGATACTCTGCTATTGAGCAGACTTAACTGTAAACAGTTGATGGTGCATAGAAAAGATTATTTGCGTCAACACTTCTCTGAAATACAGATTTACATGGAGACATTTCTGATTTAGAATTTCATGAATCACTGAAAGATAAAGAAAAAATCTGCCGTGTGTTTTACATAAACATCTCCCCAATTTACACATCCTTATACAATTTCACACAAATAATTGGAAAGGACAAAAATACAAATTGCAAAGTGGCATGGGTAGACAGCGGGGAAGTTGACAGAATCTGTTTTGGGAGCCATGTTGACGGAGCATCAAAGCTCTTAATTGACAGTGCTTTGTTTCTGGAGTTGAGGGAAGGGGGAGTTTCGTGTTCCTGTGGCAAGGTGTTTGTCTGGTCCTGTGTCACTCAGTGCAAGGACCCAGAGACCCCCGTGCTCATTTGCAGCTCACGTTCTCCGTCTCAGCTTCACATTATTAAAATCATCCCTCAGCCTTCTACCAAGAGCCTCTTTGTTACTTGGCTGGCTTGGCTCAGCTCTGTCAAGTCTTCACCAATTACAGTCTCAGGTACAATGGTCTATTCAAAGGATCACAGCCCTTGACTGGTGTGGAGAGAGTGATTTGTGAATCATTATTCAGACGCCTGTAGAGTACGCAATACCTAAGGAATGCAAATAACGTGCCACCAAATAGACAGCTGTGCTGCTAAAAGTGACAAACTACAGCTGTTATTATCTCAGATTGGATTTTTTCCCCTCTTGGAGCGCCCGCCATCTCCTGTCTTCAGCTTTTTGGGCTTTGACTGTGTTTTATTTTTCTGTCCTTTATTGGTGAGACATTGGAGACTACCTCATTGCAGTGGCAGTCAAACGTCAGCTCCACATCGAACAGAAAGGGAAATATTAGGTTACGGCTCTTAATAGATGTGCATCCGAACAGACAAAGTGACATATGAGGCATTTCAAATTTACCCTGTAGTGTTATTCTATCTTGTTGGGAAAAACATCCAATCAAAGCAAAACTGTCCTCTGCCTGCGCCCGTTACCCTGTCATATATTGTATATTGATAATCATTAGGTAGGAGCAGTGATATGGTGCTGTAGGTGATAAAGCGGTGACATTGTTATTGGAATAGATGTGGTATTGAGGTGTTCGGGTCCCTCCCAGTCTTTGATTCTTATGGGCTTTAAACAGGAAACTAGGATTACAGATAATGACAGGGACCCCTTAGAATCAATCCAGCCTAGGAGCTCTGTCCGGGCCGCCGTGTGAAAATGGATTTGTGTGATGCTGTTCTTTGAGACCTGTACAATCCCAGCCTGAGAGCTTGTGGGGCTAATCTCATAATTGCCCTAACCCCCTTGTATTGTTCGGACCGAGAGTTACCATTAAGTGCGAGGATATCTTTGTCATGCAATGTCAGGTGTCCTGCTGGACTGGAAAAGAAAAAAAAAAGAAAAAAACTCAGGTGGTAAAGAGGAAGACAAAGACATTTATGAGTAAGGAGACACTTAGCGCTCAGGTTTTCTAGTCCTTACTGGCTCTCTGGTACATGTTTAAATAGGGTAGATGAACTCTATGTGTCTGTTTATAGTAAAAAACTATATATTGTAAGTACATGTACTGGATTACAGTCCTTAAGTACATTCTGAGGTACTTGTACTGCATTTTGTGCTACTTTATATGTGGGAAATGTTGGACTTTTTACTTAACTACATTGATTTTACAGCTACAGTTACTTACAAGATGATGATACATTGTCCCCTTACAAGTCCATTACATTTGTAATGAAGTCCTACAAATCTTATTTATTAAACACCAGTGAAGGCAGAATAGTCCAACCTGTTTTCAATACAAACCAACTTTGTGTCTGTTTTTATTTTTCAAATATCCAGTGATCTTATTGCGTCTTGTTTCTAGTTTTTAATTTTTTCACAGAGTGAAACATATTTTTAATACACATTTAAGGGTCCGTCCTGCATTAATGAGAACTTTCGCTTGTGATACTTAAAGTATATTTTGCTGATACTACTCCAGTACTTTCACTTCAGTCAGGTTTTAAATGCAGGCCTTGTGAAGAAGTCGCTCTTTAAATCTGTGGATCAATGCTCTTTCGTATGAGCACATGTCAAGTCAAAATGTTTAGCTGGAAGTCAAACTCTCTGAAAGAAATGCCACCTTTGTAGCGCGGTCTCCGGCAAACACTCGTATGTTCAGCTGCTCTCATGAATATGCATACACCGGCGGATACCAAATACTTTCATGTATATCAAATCCTCCTACTGGTTTTGTGGCTGCTGATTTTTTACCAGGTTGGTGAAAATCAAGGAATGGGTGGACAGTCATGACCCCGGAGCCTTGGTCATCCCCTTCAGCGGCAGCCTGGAGAGCCAGCTACAGGACGAGAGTGAAGAGGAGAGGCAGAAGCACTGCACAGAGCGCAAGACGCAGAGGTTAATTAGCATTCAGTCTCCCCACACTTTATTATCAGCTGTGTCCTCCATGCACTCCTTTAATTGCATGTGCTGATAGAATAATAAATGGCAGAGTAATTACCATTATAAAGCAAAGGATCCCTCTTCTTACTGAACAACTCAGTCAAAGGGTTTTCCTCTAAATTAAGTTTTTAACTGTCATCTGTCATCTGTAGGTATAATTATTACTTGGGCATTTTGGGTTTATTGTTCTCGTGTGAAAACCTCTATGGAGAGAAAAATTGTGACAGCAGATGTTTTTTTTTTTTTCTCTTGGTGCAGAACGAGGCACCGGGTTGAATTCTTAAAAATGCTAAATGAGTCTACACGCTTTCTAATTAATCACAGAAACCATTGGAGAGTTGAATGTCTTGCGTGAAACGGAGTGACCCATCTTATTCACTTAATGAGTTTATACTGGAATGAATGGGGCCTTGCCACTGAAGTGAACTTTGTCTAGGCACCAGTGGCAATAAATATTACTTCAACAGTTCAGACCCCTCGATTTAAACTGAAATTTCTCTTCACCAGTGCCCTGAGCAAGATCATCAAGGCAGGCTACGCAGCTCTGCTGCTGGAGTACTTCTTCACTGCTGGACCAGATGAGGTCCGTGCATGGACTATTCGGGTAAGAGCCAGCTGCCTGCTGTGCACATACATACGAGTGTGAGGGTGACACACGCACACACACACACAAACGAATACACACAGTGTCCCACGTTCCACCCTGCTGGCACCCTCACTGATATCACACACTTTCAACTTTGTCATGGTTGTGCTTTAGCTAGTCATTACAGGCCAAGGATAACTTCAATTACTGGTGAGCTGCTGAACAGTGAAAGTGGGGGCTACATTGATTGAGGAGGGCAACAATTGATTTTGCCCATTACGTCCATGAGAATGTTTCCATCCTGTGCAGATCTGCCTGCCCTCCTCCTGCCGCTGGAGATAAGGAGCCTGTGCATTGTGCCTGCCTAATCTGTGTGACGGAGGTTGTCTGTGCCAAAATTGATGTCGCTTTTCATCCGACTGTTTGTGGGCCTTGCAGGGGGCTCCTCCTCCCTGTGTGTCTCAGTTTACTGAGCCCGGCCCGCCAAGAGCTTTGTGCAATGGGATCGCAGGATTTACATCAATACAGATGTTGGCTTTGCGTGCTGGTATTGTGTAAAAAATCTTGAGAAAATACAATGATTGAGTGCGGATATAAAAAGGATTTTTGCTGGTCAAGAGTTCTAAGTTCCTGTAGGTGGTTTATATCGAACCCGTTTTAGATAAACCTTTTGAAAACTAAAGATTTGGGTTTAATTCTGTCATTCTTAATCAAATCTATTCTTCCATCCCATTAGATATTTCAATGGACTGCAATTTTAAATCAAACTTTTTACTTTTTACTTTCAATTCCATAAATATAACTTTGACGACCATTTTCAAAAGGATTGCAATTTTCCACAATGACAGCTGGTCAAAAGGCTTTGTTCCCTGAATATGAGCTTCTTCCATTTTCACATTTTAATGGAAAATAATCAGGAAATTCTCCAGGTTGTGTCTGTTTTTTCTTGTCGTTTTTGTCGATTAGGCTGCTACAAATTATATTTATTTGGAAGCAGTAATGACACTAGATAACAAGATATTTTAATTTATATTGAATAACAAATAATGAATGCTCAATGATAAAAAATAATAAATTTCATGATGTTCTTTACATGGTATTTTCAATGTTTTTAGCTTAGCTGTGGTGATTTATTACCAACTGAAATAAATTGAAGTGAAATAGCATCCAGGCACCGATCACGTGTGATTCACAGCTACAACATACATGCTGAATTATTTTATTTTAGATTGATGTATAAAGGAACCTCAAGTTTGAGGTGAACACGGCGGGACAACACTAACACTGCAATATGAGCACAGTTCAAAAATGTTATTTTTTTCCCCAATAAATCCTTTTGTTGTGTGTTGAACTGCATTTATGGCTCAACCAGTTATCTCATAGGAGGATGATTTTATAATGTAACGGATTCTCTATGTTGTCAAATGTGCCCATCACTCCAAAGCTTTGAGGTTTACAGTCCCAGTATGCACTGATAATACAGAAAACCATCACAGCATTGGATATTTTGGTGTTATGCTCACAAAATGTAAGAAAGTACAGACCCAGTAACCCATACTCTTTTTTTTTTTTTCTTTTTTTTTAAGAGAAAACGAGAGAAAGGGGGGATAACATGAAGCAAACCCCTCCTGGTCAGAACACAGGAAATCGCTGTTATAAAGTATGAGGCTTGGATCGCCTGCCAACAGGATGCCCCATGCTGATACTTTAGACAAAAATAATCACATTTTGATCAGAAATGCAAATTTAATTTCTATGCAGCAACTACAATAATTGTCTGTATTCTTTTGCCACTGACTGGATCAGACAATTAGTTTAGTGCTGTACTTCACATGAATATCAAACTTCCATGCTAATAAATGTCACCTTCAACTCGACAAATGTAAATATTATTTTCTGATAATATTAAACGTATTGTTTCACATGACATGAAACATGTCCACACACGTCTGTAAACAGTCCTCACTGTGTAGATGCCAGAGGGGAAGATGAGCTCACTTCTCTTTTTTCTTTCTTTTTTTTTTTTTTTTTTTACACAGGACACATTACATTTTAGTGAGATGACATCACCGGGTTTAGGCGCACACTCGTCTCAGCATGACTGATGTCCTCACTATATACAAAAAAGTCTTGAAACACTTCAAAGGCATCCTCAAAAACACGCTTGTCCTCGTGGACATAAATGATTACAGCCAGCCTTGATTGTGTGTGAGGGGCATTTAGTCAGGTAAGCATCAGTGAGTAACTATATTAAGCCAATACATCTTGCATTGTAAAAACTACACTCAGTAATGTCGTGTTCCTAAGTCCTTTAACATGCTTTATTAGGCAGCCTCGAGGTGACCATTATCTATCAGCCTGCTCTGCATAGCTCTTAACTAGGACAATGTGGATCTCTTGTAATGCTCCGTCTGAAAAAAATCCTTCCCTTAATCTATTTTTCTCCAGATAGACAAACCTTGATGCTGATTAATGGTAGTTAAACTCACAAGCACTCCGTCAATGAGATTGCAAAGAGATGGTAATGTATTAGAGTCATTAAATACGCATCATTCTTTTGGCATGAAATATGTTGACCCCAACCTGATTATATACATAATTAAAACTGCTCAACAGTTCTCGAGCACAGAGCTGCAGAGCAGAGAGAGAGCGAGCAGGTCGACAGGCAGGAGTCATAATGATACACAGCAGCCACGTCACTTATTTGGGTCATTTGTCATTTACGCCCTGCATTATTTCAGTGCATATAAATTGCACATTTTATCAGTCACCGGTTGTGCCTTAAAGAGTTTTAAAGCGGATTCGAGGTGCAAAGAATTTATAAAACTATGAAATTCTTTTGTTTTTGTAAATTGACATCTGAAATGACTTTAGGGGCAGCTCTAAATATACGTTTTAGAGGATAAAATCGTTATTTATATTCAATTTAAACACATCAAAAAACAGCTTCGCGGCAGCCCTGGATCTGCCACGGTGAAATATTATTGAAGGTTTGAAATGAATTTCAATTACCAAAGTCAAACCAAAATAGTAAGGCCTAATGCAGTGAGGCCTATACCACCCTGGCCTCTCAATGCAACACTGGGTCTTCTTGCTGTCATGATCACAGAGCATAGCAGAGACCCACAATGAGGTGAGATTGCTTGGACAGAAATCAATACCAACATGGAATGGGAATCAGAAAGCATTGATAGCAGTGCTGGGTCCTTATCGGTGTCCAGGCTGCCCTAGCAGGGCACAGCCGAGTGGAAAGCTATCCAGAAATCAGGACTGAGGCAAGAATACCCCCGACTGAAAACACCCCCGAGTGATGCTCGCCGCGGTATCACCCTATCAAGCACAATGTCGCTCGCATGCTGTAATCCATCTTCTCCAAAACAATTCATTTGTCCTCTCTTTTCCTTCCTCGTGACAGAAAGGAACTAAGGCTCCACAGGCTGCGGGGAAGATCCACACAGACTTTGAGAAGGGCTTCATTATGGCGGAAGTAATGAAATTCCAGGATTTTAAAGAGGAAGGCAGTGAGAACGCTGTCAAGGTGAGCAGTCAGGTTGCCAGAGGAGATGAGGGGAAGTCTCCTGTGATCAGTGGAGCTGACAGTCACCACACAGCTCCTACTGCAAACTGCTCTTCACCTTTACTCAGGGGAAGAAATTACTGCACACACTCCAGCACCACTCCTGACAAGCCAACTGATTCTGGCTCTAAACACTGCCATTCTGCTCCAGCTGTGCATATCTTTATCACAATGTGTCTTAACTGGCTGATGGCAGCTTCTGCTCGTGGCTCAGCACAGTCGCTCGGAGGCAGCACTTCGTTACCTCACCAGGCATTTATCAGATCTATAGAGTGCGCTGTTAGCTTAGAGCTCTCTGTTGCCAAATCCCCAAGCCACCGTAGGCATGTGACAGTGATAGAAAGCGGCAAGTTAAATAAAGTGTGAAATTCCTCAAATAAGGACTGTTTCATGGTTGGGTAGCGCAGAAATGTGACTTGCATATCTTATTTTTATGATGGCCTGTGTTTGTTTATTTTACCTTTTTAACTGGGCTGTGGGTTGTTCATGTGCACACTCCAGTCAAATGTAATAACGGATTTCATGTTGGATGTGTGGAGACAATAACTGGGCAGCAGGTACTTTGCAAAATGCTTCAAAATGCTTCTTCCTTCTACAAGTGTTGTTTTGGGGTTTGACATTAATTTCATTTCAAACTGTAATTTGGTAATTGAAGGTACAGAGTTAATAATCCGTTAATCAACACTGTAGGATGCCTTTCATATCAAAGATGCTCTTTTTTTTTATAGTTTAATTTCTGTACAGACACATTTAAAAATGGAATTCTCAGTTGATTAAATTAAAGCAGAAGTGACTTAAACCTTGCTATGTGTGACATTTGTGAGCGGCAGCTGTATGCCATGCTGTTACAATCCTACTATCACCACCATCAACTCCATGTGCCCACTTACAGACTCAACTAATGTAATTATGGTGACACACAGGGACCTGCAGCGGGGACCAGTGTGGAAACGAGCCACTATGAAAACATTTTTTTTTTTTTTTTAAAAAGGCTTGAATAGTAAGGAGATTTAAATAAGTATTTAGAATTTAATGCAGCGGCAGTTTATTGTCCACACCCATCATAAGCTGCAAACAGAGGGTGAAACGTGTGGGTCTCTGGGGAGTTCCACCATTGTTATCCGAGGTTGAGATCTGAGTGTCAGGTCCTTACTGCATGCTCTCTTACTAATCCCTTTCTGGGCCTCATAAGAACATGGAGCGTTTCTGACTGTGGCATTAAAGTCTGTGCTATTTAATGCCAGTTGTGGGAATAGGCTGTCTGAATAGGGCCAGTGTACGGGGATATCACATTATTAGTAATCATATCTGCTTAAGCCAAGCTTGCTGCTCCAGATGGCTGCTTTCAAGTGCAAATGAACCAGTTAGACGTGTCTGGTTTAATACATACTCAGGAATCACAGATAGCCATTGATTTTTTTTTTCCTGTCTCCCTCTCCATGTTTCTGGTGGTATTGAGCTTGGATTAAATGGTCTCCTGAGCCTTTAAAGGGACATTGATTCTTCTAATTAATTGTGCGCTGTGCAGAACCAGAATGCATAAACCTGTCCGTATTAGCACTTCAAGTCAATTATTTTTGAGTTTGCCGGGAAGGAGAACAAACACTTACTGTATACAAAAGAAATGTTAGAACTTATTTTGTTTCCTTGAGAAGTTTGATAGTGCTGTAATCAAAGACTTATTAACATTTTGTGCTTGTGCACATGAAACTGAAATGGGCAGAAGAGAGGATTATTCACTCAGTGGGAATTCAGGCCCCCCTTGAACAAAACGTGTGTGTGTGTGTGTGTGTGTGTGTGTGTGTGTGTGTGTGTGTGTGTGTGTGTGTGTGTGTGTGTGTGTGTGTGTGTGTGT